>CM052197.1:3914197-3945686 GCA_028455805.1 Lasioglossum figueresi
GTTTTTATATTAAAATTAGTAAAAGATGAACAACAATTTTCTTGCACTCAGAGTCGACAGAATAAGATTTATAATTAATCTGGATTACAGTCTCAGTTGACTTGAATTGAATAGCGTTTTTATATTAAAATTAGTAAAAGAGGAACAACAATTTTCTTGGACTCAGAGTCGACAGAATAAGATTTATAATTAATCTGGATTACAGTCTCGGTTGCAGTGGCTCGGTCTGGTTAAATGGGAAAGAAAGAAAAGAGGAAAACAAAAAGAAAATAACACAGTCTAACGAAATATTTTGAACAAACGAAGATTTACATTGTTATTTACATAGAAGATTATCCCGGTAATGAATTTTGAAATATTCGTCAGAGTCTGTTGGAATTTTTCCTGTCGCAATAAATCGAGGGAAATATTTATGATTGTCGTGTTGGATAAACCTCTAGCGTCGCGATGGAAATTATGATGTGTTAGGCAATGTTTCCGACGCGTTTACGAATGGAGGATGACAGACAAGGCTCGTAGAAATTCGCGTAGCGCATTCGGAGCGTTGCTGAGCGGTCGAAATCGACTACTCTGTTACAATCTCCGTTTTGATATTCCACAACTCGACCGGGCCCCGCAATTGGACATTCTTCTCGCGTTAACACCTGTGCATTCCGGCGATCCTATATCGCTCGGAATGGCTCTCCTACAATTACTTGGAAGGTTAATAAATATCCTCGGCCCCGCGCACGGCTATCCCGGCCTCTCTTTTATTCCCTTCTTCTTCTGTGTCTCAGCACAATCCATTGCGGTGACGGGGCAGCACTTGACAAGCCGCGATAAAATCGGCTACACATACACAACGGCGAACTGTGAAATAACGACGGTCTAATTGCCGGCACTGCATTCGCGATGACGAATTCGAACGGTCTGAATGTATAAAAGCTTGCAGAAATAACAACAACGACGCACACTGGTTCGAAACCGTGAAAACGCGAACTAAAGTCGAAATATTTTTGAAATTTTTACTACAAATTCTTACATGTCTGAAATAAGTTGTGACATTCATGTGGGTGGCTTCAAGTCACTCAGAATCCTTTTCCAGATCGTTGAGAAGAGCTAAAAAGAAGGATTATTTTAAGACGCTCTAAAAAAAACGATAACTATTTTAATATTGTACTAGACGATTTGAACTTTTTTGGGAAGCTAGAGCAATTAGTCTACTACAAAAATTGTAATTGATCGGAATTGTTGAAAAAATACTAAAAGTCGCAGTTTCAACTTGTTTATGAGGACCTATATTGAAAATTTAAAAAATACGTTTTGTAGATCTGTGTCAATTATATGCACTGTGAAAGTTTAATCGAAATCGGTCGGTTCGGGAAAAAACGACAAGCATTGAAAGATGTAAGAATCCATAGATTTATTGCAGTTTGAGGTCGAAAATTTGGAAAATCTGTAATTTTAACGTCTTTAAAGGTTTGTAGCTAATTGCAACGTCGACCGATATTTACGAAATTTTGAGAATACGTTTAATTTACGCAGATCGACAAAACGTATTTTTTAAATTTCCAATATAGGTCCCCATAAAAAAGTTGAAACTCCGACTTTTAGTATTATTTCAACAATTCCGATCAATTACAATTTTGGACGAAATTTCTTTTCGCATTCTGTAGTAGACTAATTGCTCTAGTTTCCCAAAAAAAGTTCAAATCGTATAGTACAATATTAAAATAGTTATCGTCTTTTGTAGAGCGTCTTAAACTTTTGTCTGCTACTGTATGTCCAGCTGAAATTGGCTTACTTGGCCTCGCTATGTTTTGTGATTCATTGGAAATAGT
Source organism: Lasioglossum figueresi (assembly GCA_028455805.1). Taxonomy (NCBI): domain Eukaryota; kingdom Metazoa; phylum Arthropoda; class Insecta; order Hymenoptera; family Halictidae; genus Lasioglossum; species Lasioglossum figueresi. The sequence continues at coordinate 3,916,018 of CM052197.1, forward strand.
TTAAGTCTACTCGCGTGGTGCGAAAGGGCAGCCTTTTAGCTACACATATGCAAAAGATGAAAGTAATAACAATAATTTTAACCCTTTAAACAATATCCTTTTCTGAATCACTTTTATTTAATTTCACTTCTTTATTAAATCTTCGAAAATCAGATTCTACGACCCAAGAAACCCCGAAATATGTCCTATTAATAAAAAATAACGTAAAGATAACAACGCTATGAATTTAGAAGATCAATATTGATCTTACAATAATCCTTCATTTCTTGCTTATAAAAATTGTCAGAAAATGCCGGAGTATCAAATTTAACAGAATTTAGTACGATTTTTATTTGTTTTGGATCTACAAATTCGATTACCAACGGATATTCTATAAAATCTAGAAAAATTGGAAACTATTAATATTTTCATTCTATTCATCAATTTACTGATTTTCTGAACAGTTAAAAAATCATTTCTATCACTTCCTAATACATATTTTACTGACAGTGACCGATCGAATTTTAATTATTAAAATATGTACAATAATTATTACAGAAACTTGCAAAACTCGACAACTCGTACTGATTATATTAGCTCGTCGACAACAATTTATTGTTATCGTCCGATGCAGCTGGTAATTTTTCAAGGTAATTATCTGCATGATGTTATTCTTATCTTTCGTACATTAGTTAGCCATTCGCCGCTTATCTATGCTCGGTGTTATCAGTTCGAAGCGATAAGTTTGTGGACAACAAAGATAGTGACTAAGCTGGAATCACTATCGAAGTTTCTTTTGATTATTATTGGTGTTAATGTACAAATAAAATATATATTATGGAACGAGACGTTTTATATCGTTCTATGATGCACACGTTCTATTTTATAATCGATAATGCATTTACTTTCGAAATGAACAAAAAAGATTTGTAAATATTTATTAGAATATAATTCTCGCGGCAAGTTGTGTTAAATTATAATATTATGTAAATTCCTTACAATATTGGGTCAGTGAATGTGAATTGCAGATTTCATCGATCGCAATGCACATTTGCTTGCATCTTTCGAAACGGAAATTGCCAACAGCTACAAGAAAATGGTTACAATAATAGTTCTTGCGAATCGAACTGCATCCAAGTTCACCGATTCAAAGAATCCATCGATCGTCGATGACAAAGATGTTCGGACAGCCATTGAAAGAAACTGTTCAATAGTCAATTTCAAAGATAAATTGCTCTTTTTCACACAGCCAAAGGAATCATTTGGTAAAGAGACCATGATTAATACAGTCGTTTAAATATTAGCATCGATTTAAAAAGTTTACTTCGACGAACTCGGGCTTTTAATGACGAAGCCAGAAAACTTCTGCCTCGCCGGGGAGCCGTAGATAACTTTATCGTTTTCTAATAAAATTCATTTAAAGAGCCATTAACGGTCCAATGCTAAAATAAACCTGGCGTTTTATGCACATTAACAAACTCGTGGACGAGGACGCTGTAAATCGCTGTTTTCATTCCTTAACAAAAATCATCGATAAAACAGTCTCTTCCCTGAGGGATAAATAACAATTTTACAATTTCATTTATTTCCCTGTTTTCCGAGATACAAGAAGAACATAGAAGACTGTGCTTCGCGTATAAAATTACGAAACTCTCATCGACACAAATACTTTTGATGCCAATTTATTTTTTAAGACAAAAATTCCACGGATTAAACTCAAATTAATCCTCACATTACTGGATGGTTATATTTTTAATATTATCTTCTACTAATATAAAATTATTGATGCTTTCGGTGCAAGGATTCGATCATTTGTTAATTAATTTACAAAACAATTTTGCAAATTACTGAAGTAACTCCGACGTTTCGATCTTCATTCAGATCATCTTCAACGGTTACTATAATAGAATTTTTTTCAACAAATTAAGAATATTTAGAAATTCAAGAATACATAACAGAGAAAGGGAAAAATGCTGGTAATAAAACTATTCGCTAGCTCTGTGATGAAAATGAATGAATTGTTTCTTATCGATGTGACTAATTATTATTTAGTAAATAACCAACTGCATTATAGAATAAATAAGAGATATGTTAAAACATTTGCGTACACTTAATGTATACGAGGTGTGATCAAAAGGTAAGGTGGCTTTTTATTTTTATCAAAAAATATTTATATAAAATATTTATGGACCTTTTACACCGACATACCGTCACGTTTTTCTGATTAACACTTTACCTACCGGAAGCCTATTGACCCTTTGCACTCGGAGCTATTTTAACTCGAAAATCAAACGTCTCTTCTGACCTAGAATATTTCCATTCTCTATGATTTTTTAAATTTGGTAGATCCGGAATTGATATAATACCTCGTACAATACTTAAATCTTTAGTACAATACTTTAAATAATAGTACAGCAATTTTTAATAGCGCCTCAGAGGCGCCACTCGAGTGCTAAGGGTTAATAGGATTTTGAATAATTCTGCTGTACCAAAAGAAAGCATAGAAATTTTCTTTTACATTGCGATCTTACATGAAACTATTAGACGACGTTATTGAGGGTGAATTTGTTAGTTCGCAATGAAAATTGCTGTTGCCATTGAAGGTTCCATTAAAAAGTGATTAGCCATGTACCATAGATTTTACAAAATTATACAATAATCACCGGTCGGTAATGTGTTAATAGGATTTTCAATAATTGTGCTGTACCAAAAGAAACTGTAAAAATTTTCTTTTGCATTGCAATCTTACATGAAACTATTAGACGACGTTATTGAGGGTGAATTGTTAGTTCGCAATGAAAATTGCTGTTGCCATTGAAGGTACCATTAAAAAGTGTTTAACCATGTACCGTAGATTTTTCAAAATTATTTGCAATAATCACCGGTCGGTAATGTGTTAATAGGATTTTCAATAATTGTGCTGTACCAGAAGAAACTAAAAATTTTATTTTGCATTGCAATCTTACATGAAACTATTAGACGACGTTATTGAGGGTGAATTGTTAGTTCGCAATGAAAATTGCTGTTGCCATTGAAGGTACCATTAAAAAGTGTTTAACCATGTACCGTAGATTTTTCAAAATTATTTGCAATAATCACCGGTCGGTAACGTGTTAATATTAGAGTTTGATTGTCGATTCCACGATAACGTAGAATCTCCATTATCCAAAGTGGTGGTTCGAGTGATGAATAAATAAATATTTTTTGATAAAAATAAAAAGTCACCTTACTTTTTCATCACATCTCGTATGTTTGAAAGAGCAAGAGAGATAGAGAGAGAGAGAAAGGAGATTGATTTACAGTTTAAACAGGGAATGCTGAAATGCGTTTTAATACCGTGCACGGTGTAACTAAAGTTTAATTGAATTAATGTTGTAATTCGTGCCTCGAGTTTCTCTTTGCGTGAGGAAGTCGAGCAAACAGAATAACTTTGCATGAAATCGATGAACGAAGGAGAGAACCGTCGGAGGCCGGGGTCCGACTTCGCCCTGGCCACCCTCTAAGCCACCCTTTACCACCCCCGAACCAAGAGCACGGGAACGCATTAAAAATTTCAACGAACTCTCTCTCTCTCTCTCTCTCGCACACGCGCGGAGATGTATTTTACGAGGGAGCTAAGTTTCTGCTCTTAAAAAAATCCCCGGCATTACTTCGAAAGAACACTTCCGACAGCTTTATCCCTCCGTTTTGCGCCGGAGAACTTTCAGTTTCGACGACTCGAAAGTATTGCGCCGATACGTCAATTACTGTTATTACGGCGGTGAAATTTCCTAATGAAACGAAATCACCCGACCTCGACATTCGCGTACTGTCCGGGGGTTGAAATGTGCAGCGCGTGTGTACTTGTTTATGCTTTGTAATCGATTTTCTACAGTCAACTAATTTTGTTGCCGAATCATCCCCCAAACATCTGCAAAATTGGAGTAATTTCGTGATCAAGATTGCGAGGTCCTAAAAATATTAACCCTTATGAATGATGAATGTTGATTACCGAAATGAATGAATGAACGAATGAACGAACGAATGAACGAATGAATGAATGAATGAACGAACGAATGAACGAATGAATGAACGAATGAATGAAAGAATGAACGAATGAATGAACGAATGAACGAATTAATGAATGAATGAACGAATTAATGAAAGAATGAACAAATTAACGAATGAATGATCAAAATTTTCTAAGAAATACAATGATGATGCACCTTATAATTACATAGCATATTTTTATGCTTCAAATATAAATTAATCTGTAATCATCCGAAAATATGAAAAGCGTATAGTAAAAAGATAATAATTATAGCTTTCCATCGATCGTATTTGTTGTTAATATAAAATTATTAATGCTTTCGGCGCAAGGTTTCGATCATTTGTTACTTAATTTACTTAATTTATATTATTAATTTTATATCGGTAAAAGATAATATTAAAACTATGACCAACCAGTAGTGCGGGGACTAATTTGAGTCGTTTCTTTGAGTTTAATTCAACTCGTGGAATTTTTGTCGGAATCACTTTAGTAATTTGCAAAATTGCTTTATAACTTAAGTAACAAATGATCGAACCCTTGCGCTGAAAGCATTAACAATTTTATTAACAACAAATGCGATCGATAGAAAGCTATAATGATGATTCGGTTGTTAGTCAGACAAAAAGTCAGAAAGTATTTGAACACACTTTAAACTGTATAAAACTGTATAACTTTTTTATAATTGTAAACGACCTGATGTTTTGTAAGCAATTGGAAGCATTGGTTTACTAAACGATCTGCGTAAAAGATTTGCCAAAAATTACAATTTACAAGATTGCAAGCAAAATTTAAAATGTATGTTTTGCAGATCTATATTAGTTATACACATGCTGCAAAATTTTATAAAAATCGATTAACATATCCAATTGGTTAAATGTGGTGAATCTTAGTTTTTCGCGATTTTTGATCGGTTTCTGCTTAAAATCCACAAATTCTTACATATTTCGATGCGTATCGTTTTTTTGTTGTCGAGTGAACCGATTTCGATGAAATTTTCAGCATAACGTTCCTGGTCGAACTATGAAAAAGGGAAATGCAAATGCTCAGCGTTCCGACGATCGAAACACGAAACGACAACGACGAAAGCTATGAAATGAGACCGGAAAAAAATAACAACGAAATATTTTAGCGCGGCTAAATGTTTCCGGAAATACTATTCGATACGTTCTTGCGCGAGCCACTCGATCGCGATAATCGAACATTGCACACGCAGAGAGAGAGTGAGAGTGAGAGAGAGAGAGGCAGCGAACTCGGACAATCGCTCGACAACGCGATTTATGATTCATCGTCGACAGGAAATCGCGACGCGACCGGATTAATCATGATTAACCGGGGACACGTTGCTGTAATTGCGTTCAATTTGTTCGGAATTGCGAAAATTCGTCTAGTTCCCTGTATGTATGACCTCTGTGCAATAAACATGGCGTTATTGTGTCACCATTATTATTGTTATTATTATTAATAGCTTTTTTATCATCTGTTTGATGAGAACAGGCGTTATCAATTCGGGCACGATAAATTTGATGGCTGTAAAGATAGTGATCGAGTTATATGGCTCTCTTATTATGGATGCAGATAAAATATGTTTAATAATGTTCCGTAGTGTGTCGATTTTGCAGGCTGTGTGCGATTTACGATAATTATTGTTATTGATTTTGGTGTGTATAAAAATGTTTGATAGCAGTCAGAGTCATGGAAGAATTATATCCAATCGATTTTTAATGGAAGAGATCATTTTTGTAGATTCAAATTTTACGAACGAAATGAATTGGCTTTTAATCAGGCTTGTATTTAGTGTCAGTTTATAAACTATCTATGAAACGTATAATAATTAATGATTTGTGCGTTGATTTGTAATAAAATATTCGATTAAATGTAATTTCATCTATAATAAATCAATTTTTAATCAAATTCGTATTCACAGTCAATTTACAATAAAATATTCATTGGAATTTAATTCCAAAATGCGGACTTGCAAAATCGATTTCTAATCAAATTTACACTCCCAGTATAATAAAATTTCTCATTAAATACGAACCATATAAAATTGATTTTCTAGAACCATATAAAATTGATTTTCTAGAACCATATAAAAATTGACATTGCAACCGAACGCCAATAACGCTTCAAGAATTTTTGTAGAATCAAATTTTACGAAGGAAATAAATTGACTTTTAATCAGGCTTGTATTTAGTGTCAGGTTAGAAACAATCAATGAATCCTATTATAATGAATTATTTGTGCGTTAATTTGTAATAAAATATTCGATTAAATGTAATTCCTTTTATAATAAATCAATTTTTAATCAAATTCGTATTCCCAGTGAAGTTACAATAAAATATTCATTGAAATTTAATTCCGAAATGAGGAATGCAAAATCGATTTCTAATCAAATTTTCGCTCCCGGTACAATAAAATTTCTCATTAAATACGAACCATATAAAATTAATTTTCAAGAACCATATAAAAATTTGAAATATTCATTGAAATTTAATTCCGAAACGAGGACTTGCAAAATCGATTTCTAATCAAATTTACGCTCCCGGGACAATAAAATGTCTCATTAAATACGAACCATATAAAATTAATTTTCAAGAACCATATAAAACTTTAAAATATTAATTGGAATTGAATTCTGAAACGAGGACTTGCAAAATCGGTTTCTAATCAAATTTACGCTCCCGGTACAATAAAATTACTCATTAAATACGAACCATATAAAATTAATTTTCAAGAACCATATAAAAATTTGAAATATTCATTCAAATTTAATTCCGAAACGAGGACTTGCAAAATCGATTTCTAATCAAATTTATGCTTCCAGTACAATAAAATGTCTCATTAAATACAAACCATATAATATTAATTTTCAAGATGCATATAAAAATTTAATTCCAAAATAAGGACTTGCAAAATCGATTTCTAATCAAATTTACGTTCCCAGTAAATGTACAATAAAATGTCTCATTAAGTACGAACCATATAAAATTAATTTTATAAAACCATATAAAAATTGACATTCCAACCGAACGCCAATGACGCTTCAAAACTGGCATCCGAAGATTCGTATCATCGGTGAAACATTTCTATTTTGCATTTCCCAGCGGGGACTCAATTACTTTATCCTTTGTGACATAATGAAGGCGTGTTTCCACCGTTTGCTTCCTGCAGTTCCCCTTTTACCCGGTTTTTACGAGAAGCAGGGATTACTATGGGAGTGTTCCGTGCCGCTCCCACGCGGGGGGGGATTACTATGATTATTTTTATTAGAATTGAAAATATAAAGGGTAAACCGTGGCGAAGAAGAGAACGTTGTAGCGTCGTTTACGGTGAGTGGGTGGTACACGGTGGATATGTACAAGGATACTAAACACGAGATACGCTGTGTGTCGGCGAGCTGTGCGTCGTCATTTTGAAAGCTAATGGAAGGATAAAGGGGTGGGCTGTCTACAGTTGTAAGGTTGCTACGAATGCAGGAAACCGCGAGAGAGTCCCATTGTTGTACGACATATTGGTTTTCTTGTTATACCGCTTTGCCCCACTTTCGGGATGCGACTCTCTGTTTTCTTAGCGGGGAATTCCACTATAAATTCGATACTTTGATTGCGCAACCAATGCAACGACTTGCATCTCTGCAGAGATTGCATTTGGTAAGATGGAAGAACGAGGAGCGACGCTCGTTCGAAAACGGATTTTTGTAGTACACGCTGTTCGACAACGGGATTTAATGGGTTTCTTTCATACGCCGCTGAAGATGACACAATGGGACAAAAATTTTAATGAAGACACTTCAAACGAAACTCTATCTTCTTCTTCTTCTTCTTCTTCTCTATCAAGAAAAAACCGTTCGTCCCGCTGCGCTGCTGCTGGCTTAGAATGATAAATCGACCAGCCGTGCGCGAAGCGCGCGCTCCTCTTCATTTACATTCGTGAAGAGTAAGTTTCAAAGACCGGAACTCAATAGAAACTCATTCCGCCATTAATGATTCCATTCGACGGAAAAATAATCGTGTCCCGCGCGAAACCCGATCGATATTTCGAAAATACATTCCTGCGACCTGTAAATACTTTGTAATTCGATAATAAATTGCGTTCGTGTTTCTCGAGATTGGTTCACAATCATTTTTGTTAACGAATAAAATTGAAAATTGGTAAACACACTGCAATATTATAATTTTTAACAGATTCTCGTGCAAATTTATATTTTAAATGAATTGAAATACATTCTGATATTAATTACCTTTGATTAGAGAAATATTTATCGCAATCTCCTGGACATGGAAAAGGGCTTCAATGAAGGGAATCAAATATATTCAAAATAGAATATTAACTCCAATAAAATCATTACATAAATTGAAAGTAGAATAAATTACTCCAATACAATAATCGAATATTAAAATAAAAATAGGATTAACTACTCCAATAAAATAATCACATACACTGAAAATATGATAAGCTACTCCAATACGATAATCGATTATTAAAATAAAAATAGGATAAACTACTCCAATAAAATAATCACATAAACTAAAAATAGAATATAAACTACTCCAATAAAATAATCACATACACTAAAAATAGAATGAGCTATTCGAATACGATAATCGAATATTCAAGTAAAAATAGAATAAACTACTCCAATAATATAATCAAATAAAAATAGAATGAACTACTCCAGTAAAGTAATCATATAAAATAAAAATAGATTGAACTATTAAATCATAGCTACTACATATTAATTTAGTATCGATATAATCGGTGAAAATAAATGGTTTAAAATCATTGGTTCAAGGGACTTTGGAAATACATTCTAAGCACAACAGAGGCCCCGAAAATTGCAAAAAGAATCTTAATGCAAAGGATTCACAAAATTATACAAACTCATGGTTGCAGTAAAGTAATCAAATAAAATAAAAATAGATTGAACTATTAAATCATAGCTACTAAATATTAATTTAGTATCGATATAATCGGTGAAAATAAATGGTTTAAAATCATTGGTTCAAGGGACTTTGGAAATACATTCTAAGCGCAACAGAGGTTCCAAAAATAGTAAAATATCCTAACGCAAAGGATTCAAAGAATGATACAAATTCATGGTTGCAAATAAAATAAAAATAGATTGAACTATTAATTCATAGCGACTACATATTAATTTACTGTCAATATAATCAGTGAAAACACTAAACTAAACACTACAGAGGTCCCAAAAATGGTAAAAAATCCTAATTATGGTCGCAGTACAAATATTCATCCTCGACGACGATTCCGGCTTAGGGACAAACAACGTTTGCAGCGTCAACCGCGAAAATTAACCAAGCATCCGGCGTTCGGCCCGGTCCATTACACCCACGATAAAAGACGAAGAAGAAGAAGAAGCAGAAGAAGAAGCAGCTCCCGGTAGCCGTTTATCCTCGCTCGCGCGATCTCAGGAACGAGAGACGTATTCCGATGTAATCGTGGGCGTAGATCAAATCGTCTTATTAATACAGCCCGGGGGTGGGTCGGAGGGTAGTCGTTCCCGAAAAGATCATCCCTGAAGTCATTATCGTCTCCCTCGAAAAACCGTTGGGGCGAGCAAGCAGAACGAGACAGACAGACAAGAGACGATGCATAGAAAGAGAGCGAAAGGGAGAGAAACGGAGAAGAAAAGGAACGAAAGAGGCAAAAAGGATACAGCGTATACACTCTCGTACACATAGGTGGAGAGGAGTCGCGCAGGCCGGGCAATGGGAATTCACCCCTGTGAAAAAAGTTGGTTTCATGGTCGGGAGTCGGGGTCTCGAGTATTGACAATGAATAGTTTTCTTCCCGTGGCAGAAGGCCGCGTGGTGGGAGCCCGGAGAGCGAGAAGGAGATGCGGGAGAACGAGAGAGACTCGGACAGCCTCGGAGAGAACGAGAGAGAAGAGCTGAGAGAACGAGAGAGAAGAGCTGAGAGAACGAGAGAGAAGAGCTGAGAGAACTAGAGAGAAGAGCTGAGAGATAGAGAGAAAAGGTGAGGAAGCTGAAAAGAGCGAGCTGCAAGCTGAAACAGGCAGCCAGAGGGAGAAAGAAGACTCTCCACAGCTTCGGAGAGAGAAAGGGTGAGAAAACTGAATGAGAGAGAAAGGGTGAGAAAGCTGAAGGAGAGAGAAAGGGTGAGAAAGCTGAAGGAGAGAGCAAGCTGTACCCTGAAACAGCGTGTTGGAAGGAGAAACGTGACGATAGACAAACACAGAGCGTCCCTCCACAGCTTCTGCTAAAGAGGGAGAGAATGAGAGAAGGAGGGGGAGAACATGTGGCCCGACCGAATGTAGCTGTGAGCGGGACAGAAGCACGCTCGGTGGGGGAAAACAGAAATATAGAGAGATAAAGACACATGGAGAGACAGAATGGCAGTTGGGGGTGGGGGCGGCAGAGAGGGGATGAAGACAGAGAGGGGATGAAGAGAGAGAGAGAGAGAGAGAGAAGGAGAGGAGATAACATAGAGAAACACGGTGTAGAAAGGGACCGAAGAGGAACACCGAGGAAGATAGAGAATCCGGAGAGGGAGAGGAAGATTTGATAGGTGGGATGGGTTTCCATGGAAACGCGTCGTACTCCCGACCAACTCAGATAGGATATATAGGTATATATGTGTTTACATACCTACATTAGATACATACATTATAGTATTATACGGCACATGTACAAGATACTCGTACGAGAAGAGCCGTAATTTGTAAGTCGATTTCCTCTTTTTTCTCTTCTTCTCCCTCACCCCTCCGACCCCTCTCTCTCTCTCTCTCCCTCTCTCTCTCTCTCTCTATGTTAGCGCGTCGCAGTGCAGTGCATCTTGAAAGGTGAATTAGTACAACATTAAATATTAATATTTGATTCCACGGGCTTTCATATACCCCGTTTCACCCTGCGCGGTGTTTCTGCGCGTTCGACCGACACAGCAATTCGTTCTCGTGTTTAATTAATTGCGGGACTTCGCGTGAAATAAACATTGTTTGTCGATTTCAGAGAAACGGAAATCGAATGAACGGCCCCTTTTATCAATTTTTATAAAGTCGAAAACAGTGTTGTCACGCATTTCATGACAACATTTAAATTCTTCGAGCGTCTTTGAAAATTGATCGAGCGAGAAACGATGAGCACAAGTTTCTGAAATTCCTGGACCACGCGCCACCCTAATGGAAACCTTTAATGAGCAGCATAAATATTCATCTAGCCGGGCATTTTTGCAAATGGAACTGCAAAAACGCGGATTTGCATAAGAATCTGCAGTCTAGTTACTCCTTATGAAATCAGCAATTAATAAAGCCTGTCGGTGTTCGTTCGGTATACTGCGGATTTTATGCATTTATGGGAGACCGCGTGGGTCGGAAAAACTGGAAAAACGTCAGGGGAATACTAGAACACCGTTATATCGATTTCAAGCTATTACGATGATGGAGAGGAAAAATAAATTGCTGTTTCGAATCTGTATGTTGCAATTTAGATAGACAATCTTAATTTTGCATAATGCAAATTAACTGTAACTAAAAGTATTAACTGCTGTTTGATAAACTATTTTATGAGCAATTTCACGAGTGAGTCGATTAAACTGTGGAAAACATCAACATTTATTTTCGTTTTATTATGTAGAAGATTATTGGTAAAAATTGTATAGAACGACTGCATTCTGATACGGCTGCGTTACGATTATACGTCAGCCGTTTTGCATATTGATTTTCTCGTGTGTTACAAATGCATGTATCTGTACTGCGAATTCTATGCATTTACGACGAAAACGATTTGCTGCAATTTATTAGCGGCGAAATTTAATTCGTGACCTACCACAGTTAACCGATCGCAATAAACGTATTATTTTATGTAAAATGTAAAATCGAATTGTCCAAGAAAAATTCATCATGCACTACATAATAATAATTGATGTACTATTATTTAAAATATTGTTTACATTGTCAGATCTGTCGGTATCTAATCAATTACTCAACATTTAAGTATTGTACGAGATATTACATCAATTTCGTATCTACCAAATTTAAAAAATCATACAGGATTGAAATATTCTAGATCGGAAGAAATATTTAATTTTCCAGTTAAAATAGCTCCGAGTGCAAAGGGTTAATTCTGACGAGTTAATGTTCAATCATAAATAGAGAATCGGTGAACTATTTTCGCAATCGCGATCTCTCGCGGTTAAACAGCGGCGGACGATTTTGCGCGAGCGGAAAATTAAATCTGAATCGGAAACGCGAAGTAAAAAAATCGCGAAAGAAAATGGCGACCGCGCGCTGAATCTCCGCGGAAGGCGTCCCTTTGTCCGCGTCCCTTTTCGCATCAACCGCGGCGTAAAATCCGCTTGCTCGTTAACTTGCAAATACATATAAATAAGATAAAATATTATTCGCCAATTATCTGGTAGCTGAATAACTCTGCGAAGTTCAAAGAATGCGTGGGGACCGGTGAAGGAACGCAACGTTAAATATTAATATTTCATTCCGTGTTTTTATTCGACGTTTCTCTCTAACTCCCTCCCACCCCCTCGCCCATTCTCTCTTTATATATATGTATACATATATACGTATACATCGCGTTGAATTTGTATAAACGGGGAATAAAGAGGAAAAATATCCGCGTGTCCCCCGTGAAATATTCCAACGTTTAATTAAGTAAAATGTTGATTACGTTTCGGAGTTGAATTTGCGGGAAGCACCGCAAATAAAATGTAGCGGAAATAACGCAAGAATAATTTACAAATTAAATATAACTCACCGGCTAGCTACCGGAATACATGTTTATTTTTCGAATTCAAGTCTCTTTTCGAACGGCCTCGCGCGAGTGTACGTGCGCGCTCGCGAATCGATTAATTGCCATTCCATTTCGAACGCGAAATTTTCACAATTCCCGTTTTTAATTTCTATAGATTTATATTCGACGTAATCGGGGAGGTTTGCCGATATTTTCGCGACGCTATTGTTCTCCTGCTTGTTCCGGTGCGCGATTCGACACGAAACAATGCCCTCGTCCGATTAAACAATTACGTGTTTAAACACCTGTCCGCTCGTTAGAAAAACGGAATAATATTCGCCGACAGAACGGTGTGTTTTTTACGTTGCGATGAATAACTGCGGACTGTTGATGCCTATGCAAATTTGCATCGACGGCGTCGAATAAATTACAAAGGCGCGAGTCACACTGCAAAATTTATTTCTCCTGTCAAGGCCGACGTTGTATTTGAAAATAATATGTATAAAAACCAATGTACGCCCACGATCGAAATTTTTGCGCTATATCGCGCGAGCGCGACACCGGTATTTATGCGAAATTTGTCGTTCCCGTCCGGCATTTCTTCCCACTTTGCATACACATTTGTAGATTGTTGAACAAAATATTTTCGATTCGAACAAAACGTTACGCGTTATAGACCGCGCGAAATTCACGTGAAATTGAATTCCTGTATTATTGACAAATCGGAATATAAAGTGGAATTTCATTTCGCTAACATCGTCGGGGTCGGTGTATTAAAAATAATGCAAAAAGGGGAACGTATTGTTCCGCATTCCAGATTTTTCCTGCGTTCATAGAAACACGGGAAACGCAGTTCGCGCCGTCCCTCGATTAATTATAAAACAAAGTTTATTCATGCGCGGCTCTGTAAGTATAAATTAATTGGAACGAAATAACATGTAATTACTTTCGCGAGCCGAGCTTCAGAAAATGAAATGTAATGTAAAACTGCGCGAGCGCGGAATTTTATTAAAGTCTGTATCTTATTCAGTTTTCCGAGCTATTTCCGCGAAATTAAATTCGCGTCGGGTGAACGAAAATGATATTCGCCGGACCGCGCGCGATGATAAAAATCAATTAGATGACGTCAATTAGATGACGTCAGTGAGATATCGTTCGATCCGACTATTTGTACATAAACAATAACGTTAACGAAAAAATTGTAGCGACCTTGGATATTCACGCACTGAACGTGCCACTTTCTTTGAATAATATTCAATGTTTGTAATTTTGTAAAAAAAATACCATTGTATTCGGAAGAATCCGAAGAATAATTGTGTATAAAAATGATTCGCATAGATTTTGTAGTCGAATCTAAATAAATTCATGGTGGTGTGTTGCCTGTTCCTTGAAAATTGCTTAAAGACATGTAAAGAATTTTTGTGCATAAAAATGATCCGCATAGATTTTATAGTTGAAACTAAATAAATTCTTGAAGTGGTGGTGTGTCGATTGTTCATTGAAAATTGCTTAAAGACATGTGTAGAATTATTGTGTATAAAAATGATCCGCATAGATTTTATAGTTGAAATGAAGTAAATTCTTGAAGTTCATTAAAAATTATTTGGACACATGTTAATTTTCATAGAATTCAGAAAAATTACTCATCATTGTATTCGGGAGAGTCAGAAGAATAATTGGGCATTTAAATGATCCGCATAGATTTTATAGTTGAAACAAAATAAATTCTTAAAGTTGCCGGTTAATTGAAAATTGTTTGAACACATTTTATAGAATTTTTATAGAATTAATAAAAATGAAACCATTGTATTTCGGGAGACTCTAAAGAATAATTGTGTATGAAAATAATCGGCATAGATTTTATAATTGAAACAAAATAAATTCATGAAGTTACCTGTTCGTAAAAATTTGTCTAAACCCATTTCAATTTTTATAGAATTAGGAAAAATTATACCATTGTATTCGGGAGAGTCTGAAGAATAATTGTGCATAGAAATTAAAGTTGACTGTTCATTAAAAATTGTTTGGACACATTTGAATGTTTATAGAATTAAGGAAAAGTATACCTTTGTATTCGAGAGAGTCTGAAGAATAATTGTGTACAAAAATGATCAGCATAGATTTCATGATTGAAACGAAATAAATTCTTAAATTTGTCTGTTCATTAAAAATTGTTTGAACACATTTTCAATTTTTATGGAATTAAGAAAAATCGTAGCATTGTGTTCGGGAGACTCTAAAGAATAATTGTGCATAAAAATGATCCGCACAGATTTTATAATCGAAACAAAATAAATTCTCGAAGTTGCCGGTTGATTGAAAATTGTTTGAACACATTTGAATTGTTACGGAATTAAGAAAAATCATACCATTGTATTCGGGAGACTCTAAAGAATAATTGTGCATAAAAATAATCCGCACAGATTTTATAATCGAAACAAAATAAATTCTCGAAGTTGCCGGTTGATTGAAAATTGTTTGAACACATTTGAATTGTTACGGAATTAAGAAAAATTGTACCATTGTAGTGAGATTCTACATAATGATAAAAAATTGTCGAAGTCGCAAACGAAGGTTGGCGAAATTGATCCTGCGGGCAACGCTCGCATAAATTCGCGGGGGATTCCATTTGACGGCGACAAAGGCGAAAATCAGGAACAAGGTATGCAAAGACGAAGGATTCATGGGTCAATGAGGCCTTAGAGATACTTTAGAAATACAGTGTTCCCCTCTCTCGATCGACGCTGGAGTCCAGGAGGGCGCATTGGCGTAGAACGCCGTCAACAGAAATAGAATTCCAATAAAGCAGGTTTTCAAGTGATCACGTGAAAAGCTCGCTCCTCTCCCGCCGCGCTCGCACACTCCGCTTCGGGCCGCTCCGACCCGCCCGCACCCGTGGCGAAGCACATATTTGCATGGATTTGAATAATAATCGCGTTACGTAATTCGAGCGGATTACGAAACCGTTTTATCTCCCCTTGTTAATTACGCTTCTTATTACAAATTGAAAACACGCGTTCCCGCCTATCTGTGGACCATTCTTTCTACCCGCCATTGTGCACATCTGGGACTCGAACAGAAACAAACAGAAACAAACATAAACAAACATAAACAAATGTTATCGATGCGTGTATCCACTCGTGCAACATGGGCATTGCATTCTCGGTGCATTCCGTTTATCAATTGCATTGCGATCCTTTTTTTTCTATATTTGCGTCAATGAGATAAACAAACACGTCGCTCAAAGCGATCCGTAAATGGTTGAACTGAATCCGTTTTAATCCTCGTCCAGTTTCAATTTCTTTTCAATGTATGCATTTGAATCAAATTGACATACTAACGAAGAATTAACAAGATGGAAAAATGAATTTTGTAAATTTCCGCTTTCGTATTTAAAGGCAGTATTGCACGATCGGATGAAATAAAATTTGAGTGCAGAATAAAAATTAAATTTTGCACGCAAATGGTATCGAAATAATTTTTCAATAAATAAAACGAGACAGGAAGCATCAACCTCGAAATTTATACTCAAATTACAAACAGACTCTCGAGAGCAGAGATTAAAACATTTACAGAACGTAAAATTCAATAGAATGAAATACAACGTCATTCTATGAGTAAGAGGCCAGGCGAGAGTGCACAGTGCAAAACTTTATTTAATTTCAATTGCATCGGATTTGCGTACAAAGAAGAGAATTTGCATAGAGGTCTGCAGCGAAATTGCATTTCAAGTATATTTTCCTTTGGTAGAATTTTCATATTTCACTGGCGAAATGTGCGCATGAATTCTCCGAACAGTTTCAACCGAGTTGACTAGAAAAGATCTAAAACGAATATTTTAATACGATTTGATATAATGTGCTATTCAATTGAAATTTTATTCAATTATAATCGGCCTCGGATTCGCATAAAGGTTGATTAAATGCATTTTACGATATAATTTACATTTTTCATGGGATTTTCTTCACGCTCCGCTCGTTAATAAATAAATGAATCAAGAAGCTGGAACGGCGTATAAATTTCGAACAGACTCGACGAAACGTTACAAAACAGAATATTTTAATTAAACGCTGCGCGTCGTTTCATTTCGTATTAATCTAGAAGCAGTAGTGCGATTTTATTGAATTAAGCGTAAAGGTTTACAATGCAACCGCAGTTTTAGGTGTATACTTTTCTGGGGTGTAATTTTCATTTTTCAGACGAGTTTTCTGCGAACGGTGCCGCGTCTAAATAAACAAAATAAGAAGGCACGACGATGTCTCGGGAAAGAGAGTGCGGGCGCATCGTGAAAATTAATCGCCGGAAGTTCGAAGGAGCATGCGAGTGAAACACAGTTTTTTACTACTTTTATAGCGGAACGGCCGCCATTTATATTCATAACGAAAACACGACGGGCTGTCGCGAGCGAAACAGAGGCCAAGATTCGCGCGAGAAACGCCTCGCGTCGTCCTTCGAGAGTCTTTTTCTCTCTCTAAATATAGTTCGAACACGAAAAGCCTCGTTCATTTGTACGCGTCGATCATCGTGCGTGTCCCTCTTTCATCCCCCACCCCTCGCTTCACGGTCAAGATCTTCCAAATTATCGAATCGATAATTATTGATCGTTCGCCGGTAATTACCAGTGCGATAACGCAAACTGAACTGAACTCGATATGGACTTAACCGCAAATATTTACACGTCGTTCCTCGCTCTGCTTCCAACCCCCTCCCACCAATCACCTGAGTTTGCAGAACGTATCGCAAAGGTATCGATAACATTCGAATAATCCTCGATATGTTGGCACATTTTTTAATATTTTTGAAGGTGGGTGTGTAATCGCTTTAGAACCCGGAATTGATTTGCAAATTTTATGCGAAATAAAAATGGTAACTTCTTTTCTGGAGAATTTCTTGCGAGCTAGAAATAATCCAGTAAATTTCTATAATCTAAAATTTATTTACGGTTTTATATTTGATCTATCGATTTGTTCGTAAACGCTTCAAATCTGCGAACTCGTCTGTAAAATTGAACGTGGAAAAATTTGTCAGAAGAACACGAAACAAATAAACACAGCACGCGTTTCTTTCGTTGCGAAGGAATGGCGATATTTATTTAAACTGTTTGCACAACTTGTGTTTTACTGCTCGCAGCCAGTCGTAGGCTGTGTGTTCGCTTCACAAGACAAATTTTACTCGGCAAAGATTACTATATCGATCGTAAAGACGAAACGAAACGTAATACGAAATTCTGAGCATGGAAATGATTAAATCGGTAAAAGCAACAAGACTTGTATATTTTATTGCACATTTATATCAGAACTGTAAAATATTTTAGTGGTAAATAACTGCGTCGTTTATACGAGCATGTGGAAATAGTCTAGTTAAACAGCAGGAATACAAACCAGTCACTTTTAGTGTTTGCTAATCCCAGTGCAAACGAATTAAATTGGACGATAAAATCCTGTGTTAATTAATGATCGAATTAAGACGAATAGTGCGAAACGGCTCCAGGTGATCAAAGAATTAAGAATAACGATTAAATCAGAGTTATAAAAGCAAATAAACTGTCAATTTAATTAGTTACTCTTCTACCTGTTTTTATTATGGTCAAGTTAGATCTTCGAATCAATTTTATTTTAATTGCAGCGCAGGTACTCTGTCGAAAATTAAAATAGTATTTCTCTTGCAATTTTTTAGGATAAAATCGAAATTGTTAAAGGAATTAAACTGGACGATAAAATCCTGTGTTGATTAATGATCGAAGTAAGACGAATCGTGCGAAACGGCTCCAGGCCTAATCAGAAAATTAAGGATAACGGTTAAATCAGAGTTACAAAAGCAAATAAATTTAATTGTTACTCTTCTACCTATTTTTATTATGGTCAAGCTAGACCTTTGAATACATTTTATTTTAATTGCAGCGTAGGTATTAAATTAAAATAGCATTTCTCTTGCTTAACAAAATTGTTAACCCATTTTTTAGCGACAGCGTACCGAGCTTCCATTGTCATTCTACATTTCTCGAGCAACTTTTCAGGAGCGCATTTCGGAGTCTATGTTTACACGACATTCTTTTCTTGCTTTTTCTCGTCGAACATGCTGGCGCCGCGGGAAAAACCTGGGACACCCTGTACATATATTTTCCACTATACATATATTTATATATATTGTATATATATTTTCTGCCATGTATATATATAATGATCCCTGGCGCCAGGTTTCCCTCGGAAGAAAACAAGCAATATAACCGAAGAATGCTCTATTGAAAGCTCGTCGAATGGAGGCTAGAATCTCAATGCCGAGGCACGAACGCTTCGTGCTTTGAGATTTTCATTACGATCTCGCATTAAAATGTTACCGTAACGATTTTCCGAGCTACATTATCGTCGTAAAACATGGCATCGGTGCAAGCCTTGGGCGACAGAAAGAAAGAGAAATCGGCCGATTATCGTCGCTGATAAATTGCTTTTCGCGACGCTGTCATTATCGCGATTCGTTTTTTACGCGGATTAATTTGATTAGAACATGTATGTTACTCGATCATCCCTCTTCTCCTCGATTTTCCTTTATTTCTTCCCGATAGATCCTCTGGAGCACAGATCTTTGTGCAGTCTCCTTAAACTGCAGATCTTTGTGCAGTCTCCTTAAACTGCAGATCTTTGTGCAGTCTCCTTAAACTGCAGATTTTTGTGCATTTATTGTAAGAGTGCGAAAAATAATTTCATTTAAGAATAGTTTGATTCATAAAATAAATTTCACGCTCCATTTGCCTTTCCGGAAATTATCTACGAATTGCCAAACTTGAAAATATTGCTTGAAAACATTGCTTGAAAATATTGCTTGAAAATATTGCTTGAAAATATTGCTTGAAAATATTGCTTGACAATAATATTTCGGATTTTGAACATTTCATTTGAATTTAAAAGGTGGAATAAAATTCAATTTTACTTCAACTTGGATACGAAGAATTTCTTGGTGAAATAGTTTTTCATTCGTTTTATGCTCTGAAAATATTGGATCCTGATAATTAAATTATCTGTTATGCACGGCTCGTTAAGATTATTAAAAGAGCAAATACATTTTTATTTAAATTCTGTTTGTTGCAATCGACAGAAGAATTTTATGAAAAAATGTCATAATATTCATGATCTTGAGATGGAAGTTGTTACTAGATTGCAGTTTCCGATGCATTTACTGCTCGGTGATTATCGCGATTCGTTTATTGCGCGACGCGGATTAATTTTATTAGGACGTGCCTGATGTGTGTGTGTACGGTTGATCATCCTCTGTTCTTTTGTTTCTTTCTTTATTTCCTTCTTTTATTTTTTCCCCTCTTCCCCCCGGGTCGTTTTCTTCCATTTCATTCGTTAACGATCTATTTTTCTTGGCATGCGGAGCTTCCCCCGGAGCGTGAACTGGTTTCGAACGAGTGCCGTGCCTTTTACGTTTTCTGGTTTTTGTGCTCCTCACGGAGGGAGACAAGGGCCGACGACTTTTAATGGACGACAGGGCGAGCTCCATAGGCGTAAACCGCGATTGTGTTCACAAGGGCCCTGGCTTCTAATATTCCGACTACTTTTCGACCGATGGGAACACGATAAGGGGGAGCAGCCACCTGCGTCGACTTTCTTCTTTTTCTTCTTCCTCTTTGTAATTTTTCTCTTTTTCTAATCTTTTTTCTCTCTCTCTCTCTGTCTTTACCTCCTCTTTTCGTGGCTCGGAGATATGCCTTTGATACGAAACGTCACTATTAGAAGGGACGATGTTCCCAAAAATTTGTGGAACACGAGAATCACATATCACGAGCGGCCACACTGCATTTTTCGATCGAAGAATTTTTTTTCGTGAAATGCATTCTTCGCTCGACTTGTTTCCCATCTAATTATCCGACAATCTTCGTGGGAATTTCTAATAATGTGTTAACGGTGTTTCTAGCGCATTTCTCGTATGGAGAATTTTTTTACAAAATTATCTGGCAACCTCCGAACTCGAAAAACATCGTTTTAATTTATGGTCTAGGAAAAAGAGTTGCAGTTGCATTTGACGCGAAGAATTTTTCGATGAGATAAATTTTTCATTTTATTTGCTTTTCTTTTATAAAATTGTGTAGTATGTAGCTGTCGACGTCTCGGGAACAAAACAACGAACAAGAACAATTTAACTTTAGCTCTTGCACATAGAATCAATTTTTCAATCAATCTAGTAGTCGTAAAATTTAGAAACATGAATCTTGACAATATTTACGATCTTAAAAATACAATTGGTGCATTTGTATGCATTTGTATGAGTTTGTTGGAGTTTACAATTTGCAGAATACAAGAATAAAATATCAGTGGAATTCTTACTGTATTTTTCGAACACGATGGGGAGAAACCACCTTCGTCGACTTTCTTATTTTTTCGTTCCTTTTTCCGTTTCCTCTCTGTCTCTCTCTCTCTCTCTCTCTTTTTTCCTCTTTGTAATTTTCTCTCTCTCTCTCTCCCTTCTTTTTCTACAGTCCCGAGATGCCTTTGATATGAAACGTCACTATTACGGTCGGGACGATATTCCCGGCCGGAAGCGGAAAAGCGATGATGAAAGTCTTCTATCCGCTTTCGAATCTGATCGTTCTCCCTGGTTAATATGTTCCACCACTGATACTTTGATCGATGCATTATATTCACCGAAATTCTATCGGTATCTCGATCACTGATTCAGACCGAAGAGTCTCTCAATGTTTTGTGCATTACAAACAGACAATTTCAATTTTATCTCGTTACCGTTTGCTTCAATCGTCACACATCTCGATCGCGAATTTACGGCAGAAAAATGTTCTTCGATCGTTTATTTACACGTAAATCTATCTTCGTTCAATTTTATTTCAATCTTCAACTCCTTCAATCGTTAATTTGCAGCTCAATTTTTCGTCGTTTTTAACTTCCATCATTAAATATTTTACAAGAAATATTTTTCTTCGATAAACTGCACTTTGCAAATAGACTGCGAGTATTTAAACGTTCGCAGTCATTCGCGAGATATTGAAAACGTTTATTTCGAACAATTTTCATTAAAATTAATTTTCAGCAGAAATGTTTCAAAAATCTCATATCATAGATTTTTAGTAATAGAATGTTTAGAAAATACAAATAACATATAGGTTCAACGAGCTTAAAATGACAACATATTTCAAGAAATGTTTAAAAAAATCTCAAATCATAGATTTTTAGTAGAATGTTTAGAAAATACAAATAATATATAGGTTCAATTAGCTTAAAATGACAACATATTTCAAGAAATGTTTAAAAAATCTCAAATCATAGATTTTTAGTAGAATGATTAGAAAATACAAATAATATATAGGTTCAACGAGCTTAAAATGACAACAAATTTCAAGAAATGTTTAAAAAATCTCAAATCATAGATTTTTAGTAGAATGATTAGAAAATACAAATAATATATAGGTTCAATTAGCTTAAAATGACAACATATTTCAATTTCGTCAAAATCCGAGAGGAGTAACGCTTCGACAAATTTACCAAATATATAATATAAATTACAAATAATGTACAAAAAAAAATATGAGTACATATACATATATATTAAATAGAAAAGACGAAAAACTGATTACAATGTAGCTGATATAAAATATTTAATAGGGTGATAGAAAACTTTTGTTGCATTCTTTTGTGGTTCTTTTTTGAAGTAGTGAAAATACAGAGTCACTTTAAAGTTCACCTGGCTCTTATTAAAATATTCCAGGGACTCAAATTTTCAAATTTCTGTATGGCAACTTCTCGTGTTTCAGTTCTTAGAAACGGTTTTTAGGGTCGAGGCTTCTATCCGACAGCTGTGGGCGTTCCACTGTTATTGCTGTCCTTAACCCTGGAGCCGACAGTAGAGTGCTCTCCATAATACCCCAGCCCCAGTTTTTCTATATTGATCACTATGCTTTCGTTACGCTCTATGAAACTGATCCCGCGCTCCCCCTTTCGGATTCGCACTCAATTAATTTTCGAGCACTCGAACGCCTAATTACGTTTAGAGTATCTCGGACAGTTTCGTTGAAAACGAATTAATTAATCCTGCACGCGAGGGCGACTGTTTTAAACCGAGCTGTACAACGAACGAAGATTCAATTGATCGACTCGATAATGAAGAACCATTATTCTTTCCTATAAATAAAAATTATTTAATCAAATTATCAGATTTAATAAATTGAGGAGAAATATTGTCTCTGTGAAAAACATGCATATGTACGAATTCGAGAAATGTCAGAAATAATTGGCTTTCGGCCAGATTGCATCCATTTAATTTGCGAAAGGTCGGCTAAAAATGATATTTCGTCGAAATACAAATTAGTAGGACAAGTGAAGAATTATTTTATAAAATTCAAAACTTTTAGGTTAACACGGTATTGGATTAATGTATTTATACAGGCAATATTATAGGTGTACCAATTAATTCGTGGTCCCGCCTTTCTGAATTTATTGATTGCATGTTGTATACAGAGAACCAAAATATTCTAATAATTACTGCAATTAAAATCTATTAAATACTGCAATAAATGGTCTATTAAATGCTGCAATAAATGGCCAATTAAATGCTGCAATAAATGGTCTATTAAATACTGCAATAAATATTCTAATGAATAGTCTGATAAATACCCTAATAAATACTCTAATAAATACTCCAATACATATTCTAATAAATACTCCAATAAATATTCCAATAAATATTCTAATAAATATTCTAATAGGGTGACTGAATACTCTAATAAATACTGCAATCAAATAGTCTATTAAATACTGCAATAAATACTCTAATAAATATTCTAATAAATAGTCTAATAAATATTCTAATGAATAGTCCTATAAATATTCTAATAAATATTCTAATAGGGTGACTGAATACTCTAATAAATACTGCAATAAATAGTCTATTAAATACTGCAATAAATACTGCAATAAATACTGCAATAAATACTGCAATCAATACTGCAATCAATATTCTAATAAAAATAGTCTGATAAATACCCTAATAAATACTCTAATATGGTGACTGAATGCTGTAATAAATACTGCAATAAATACTGTAATAAATACTACAATCAATATTCTAATAAAAATAGTCTGATAAATACCCTAATAAATACTCTAATATGGTGACTGAATGCTGTAATAAATACTGCAATAAATACTGCAATAAATATTCTAATAAAAATAGTCCGATAAATACCCTAATAAATACTCCAATAGAGTGACTGATTGTACAAAAACCTGGAATCAATTCTGTTAGCGCAAAAGTCCCCGAGAATCCATTAGCGTAAGCAGCGACTAAAACGCAGTGACCAATTTAGTACACAGTGTACACGAAACCCGAGCACAGGGGGGAGGGATAACAAAACGAAAGGATTCACCCAGAGTCGACGAGTTTGTTCCGCAGGATCTGCTCGTGTGCCAAACGCGCTTCCTGCACGCGGGGCGTGCGACTCAGATCGTAGAGAACTGTACAAGGCACAAGGACACTGGAGGAACACGAGCTTCCGGGATAATCCAATATTTTTCAAGAGCAGCATGCGGGGGCAGAGGACGATCCATAGAGAGAAAAAAGGAGAAAGAGAGAGAAAGAAAGAGACAAAAGCAGGCGCCAGCACGGGCTTGTTTTGCGTCCCCCTTGCGTCCTACCGTGGCTCTTTATTTTATTCAACGCGAGCTCATCGATCTCTCGTTTCCGGCCGGCGTTCGATCAGCCTCATTCGTGTAACGTAATATTCCCGCTGCGTGAACCGTGATACCAGCCGACCCCCGCGTAAACGATAAAAATATAAATAAGAGAGGAACGAGGGAGAAAGTGAAACATCCAGAGAGAGACAGGAAGAGCACAGAGAGTGTGCCCTAAGAAGGCGAGTGTTTGTTACTTTCTGCCCGTTATCGATCTTCCGGCCCCAAACTCTCTCTCTCTCTCTCTATTTCTCTAGCTTTCTTCCGCTCTTCAGCTCTCTTCAGCTCTCTTCAGCTCTTCAGCTCTTCAGCTATCTTTATACTTCGCTTCTCTCTCTATTTTTCTTCAGCTCTTCAGCTCTTCAGCTCTTCAGCTCGCCATCTGTCTCTATTAACACTTTGCCTACCGGATGCCTATTAATAGGATTTCCCATAATTGTGCTGTGCCAAAGGGAAGCTCTAAGAAATCTGCTTCTACATAACAATGATTAGTAGACTGCGGATCTTTGTGCATTTACAGCAAAATTGAGTAGATGAAAATCGAAATTGTTGAAAAATGTTTTAAATCAAAGATTTCAATATATTTCTCCTCTATTCAAATCATTAGGGGGAGAAATAGCAATTTAGTTTCCATTTCTTGCAATCGATGCAGATAATTTTCATTTTGTATTGCAATCGATGCAGATAATTTTCATTTTGCACAAAGATTCGCAGTCTAATGATTAGATTTCGTCACTGCTGGAAACTTGTTGGTTCACAATCGAAGTTGCTATTGCTATTGAGAATTCACTTAAAACGTCCCTTAAAACGTGTTGTTGTATCAAAAATTCCTGAACACACTGCGAGATTTTTGTTCAAAATCGTTTGGATTAATTACAAGTCGTAGAGACCAAATAGAAACCTACATTTTTTACCATCTTTAGTGCAATTTCTTCAGTTGTGGCGAGTGTACATTGATATTCTTACATTCTTGTATTAGACTAATTAGATGATTGCATAAGTTTCTTGCCCGATTTGAAAATAAAATTCAATGGTTAAATTTTTGAAGAGTGCAGCTTTATTAATCAACTATATAGTCACCATTCTTTTCTACAGTTACAAAAGAACAGTACAGTTTGCGACATCTATGTAAATCAGGCACGAACTTATGCAATCATATGATAATATTTTTTTGAAATTACACCCCCACTCATTTTTCCCATAAGTGCATAAAATCTATATCATGAGATTGTGTTGATAGAATCTGCAATTATGAAATAATAATTGTTCTATCTCTCTTGTATTCAATGTTCTCTCTTTGTGTTTCTTTTGATCTTTCCATCCCTCTTGATCTTCCTCTATTTCTTCCAACGTAATTGAATAATGCAACATTATTACATGAACCGCTTCATCGTATTTCCCGCATTGCCTCGCCGTTCAAAATAGTGTTTCGCCGTATCAAGTGCAATATTATTAGTCCCGCGATGCACAAGGCAGGGTTGGCCACGTTATACTACAGCGCGGAGGGTGGAGGAGACGATGCTGGCACGCTGTTACTGACATTTAGCGGTTTATTAATCGATACATTCTCTCCGGGCTCGCTTTAACGTTTGACGGGGAATGTTGTTCCCGTAATAGTTCGCTTTTCCTCGTGGAACGCGATCCTGTTATTCCGTTTGTCATTCATGCGCCCAACACCAGAACAACCACCCTCCTTTTCATCCCCCTGGCAGACTCCTACGTATTTTCCATGGGAAACTTCGACGCACGGTTTTTGCGACCACGTCGATGCCGAAGGAAACGGATCATCGTGTCGCACGCAAGTTGATTTTCTTTTTAACAATTCAGACGGAAAGGGTTGTTTTTTATTCGAGTATCCTGCGCTTCGCTTGCGAGAAAATAAGTATTGAGAATGAAAATATCGATCTTACGATGTGCACAGTCTTGGAAAATAATCAATCGCTATCGCAGAAAAATGTTTCGGTAAAATGAACTTTTCATCGAGTCTGCATTTCTTATAAAATTATGTAGTGGACTCCAAAGATGGAAGCTTGCCGTAATATTTATAATCGAGAAAACCAAATCGACAACGTATTGCAGATTTTGATACGTCTATAGGATATTTGTGAATTCGCGAATTCATATTGCATTTTTTTGCAGTTTTTTGCTCGCTGAAATAAATATTTCCGAGATTTTAGTTTGTATGTACAATGAACCACGAACGTATTTGAACCACGAACGTATTTGAACCACGAACGTATTTGAACCACGAACGTATTTGAACCACGAACGTATTTGAACCACGAAAGTATTTCAACGACGAACGTATTTGAACCACGAACGTATTTGAACCACGAACGTATTTGAACCACGAACGTATTTCAACCACGAACGTATTTCAACCACGAACGTATTTCAACCACGAAAGTATTTGAACCACGAACGTATTTGAACCACGAACGTATTTCAATGATGAACGTATTTGAACCACGAACGTATTTGAACCACGAACGTATTTGAACCACGAACGTATTTGAACCACGAACGTATTTGAATCACGAATGTATTTGAATCACGAATGTATTTGAACCACGAAAGTATTTCAACGACGAACGTATTTGAACCACGAACGTATTTGAACCACGAAAGTATTTGAACCACGAAAGTATTTGAACCACGAAAGTATTTGAACCATGAAAGTATTTAAACGCACTTGAAAACAGTCTAAATTTTTTATCTAGCAGATCGTTTCACCGTCATTTTTGCTCGATCGAGAACGCAGATCAGTGACAAGACGAAACGTCTGTAAAGAACGGGTAGAATGGTTTCCCGGAGATTCGTTAAACATTCGATTTACATTTGCAATTTCGGTCCGGCGGAGCGTCTCATTAGCGAACAATACGACATAAATGAATGACGGATGGCCGGCGCTTGTGTGGAGTATGTGTATGCACTCGGAACGTGATTTTCATTCGTCGGCCGATTATCGGATGCACAGGACCGCTGCTCTGGAACACGTTTTCCCGCGGATCGTTCGAATCGGGAAAACTCTGACTCTGGTTTGTTCCGAGCGACGAAGAACGCGACGGTGGGAAAATTAATGTGCACTGGAATTCCACGATTCGAATTCTGTTCTGCTGTTATTCTATTCGTTTCTATTAGCAAACGGATTTCACATTGGATACGTCCTTTACCCCGTGATTTATTTTACAATTGAAATTACTAAAAACTTTACCGAGCAGAAATAGCGACTATTTTAAATGACAAAAATAGCAAAAATGTGTCTATTCAAATTTTTAGCTATTTCTTTTTTAGAAGAAATAAATTGGAATAATCGTAAATTCGAATAATCGTAAATTGGGATAATCGTAAATTGGAATAATCGTAAATTGGAAATATTAAAACACATAAAAATGACAGCGATTTTCCAATTTCGATAAAATTCTTTGACGATCGTTCTCTAGTAACTATTAGTTTTGTACTCACGCCTTCCCGGCGGATAACGCCTCAATTATGGTTGTTTTAAGTTGAAGGAGCACCATACCTGCAAGCAAGGAGGAAATTGTAAGTTACAGTATCGATTTAATTTAACAGCAAAATTACCCAACAAAGTTAAAAGACTTGCGTATAGATTGACGGTAATTTAATAATAGCTGTCGCATATAAATTCATCAATTCATCAATTCATCAATACGTGTTCCATTGAAGATCATTTATAACAATACCGAAATTGTTATAAATAAATGATTGCTCGTTAATATTTGCTGCATTAACGTATAATTAATATCCAGTGGCTAATTACGCATATCGCTGTTTGTTATTCGATGTGCGCTCACAATTGGGAAAGATTTTTATTATATTTTTCGCATTTCGGTTAGCTTCGCAACATATAAATTATTTTCACGAATTCTACCAATTGTACACATTGTATACAGGGTGTCCCACGCAACTGGGTATGCAACTAATCTTATGCACTTTTGTGCATCGGTGCATCAGAAAAATGCAACCACACTTCTTCTTTAAATGGAAGCCTATGTTTTTGACTGCCCCAATCGATGCAGTTTCTTGTACTCTACATAAAAGTAATACATATTTATGCCCTAAACTTATTCATTATGTAGAGAACAAGAAACTGCATCGATTGGTGCAGTCAGAAACATAGGCATCCATTTAAAAAAAGAAGTGTAGATGCATTTTTCTGATGCTCCGATGCACAAATGTGCATAAGATTAGTTGCATACTATGCACCGTCTGATACCATTCAACTTTTACTTATAACATCTTGGACACCCTGTATACTAAAATTAATTTAGCTATTCGACAAAAATCAGCAAGTCATTTACTGCACATTTAAAACAGATATACAGGGTGAACCACGAATCGTGACCAGTAGAAATTATACTGTTATTAACAGTTCGATCAGAAAATGTTTTCAGAAAATAAAAATCACACACAGATCTACAGAAAACGTATTTTTTAAATTTTCAATATAGGTCCACATTAAAAAGTTGTAAATTTTTGAAAAAATTTCTTTTCACAATACGTAGTAAACTAATTGCTCTAGCTTCTCAAAAAAAAGTTCAAATCGTATACTGCAATATCTAAAAAGTTATCGTCTTGTTACGAGTATCCGAATATTAAAGGGAGTCACACACACTGTGCATATTAATATTATAATTCACCATCGGCAAGTTTTATCGTCTGGCCTGTCGAGCATTTCTATTTTATCCCCTCGGCTAGGTGAGGTGAATTATTATCAACGGAGGGGGGAGAGGGGAGAACGATTGCAGCGAGCCGTGTGTACCCATCTTTCATCGTCGAACGGTTAAAGTCCACGGGCAGGTAAGGTAACCGATAATGCGTTAAGTAAACCGCCTTGATGTCGAAGAACGGTGTGCGGGGGTGGTCGGGGTACAGGAGAGAGGGATGGGGACCAGAGGAGAGGGTGGAAGAGGGGACAGGGCGACACAGTGTCGGTGCAAACCGCTGGAATTCGTTATCACCTCACCCACGCGCCGTCGCGAGTAATCGTTTCACCGCGAACAAGTACCGCTTTTAAAAATACCCGCCGAAAATAACCGTCGACGCGTCCCGTCGTCGCACAGTGTGCTGTCATATCTGAATTCAGCAGTTCAATACGAGACATTGTTTCCAAAAGAAACACGAGGGGTGACTAAACATTCAATAAGAATATATATAATTAGCTAATATTAGCAACCAACAACTAAATTTCCCAGTCGCCAGTAGGGATGGGATCAAGTACCTCGCAAACAGGTTCAA
>CM052197.1:3951211-3970427 GCA_028455805.1 Lasioglossum figueresi
ATATTTCCAAAATAATAATCAATTCTAATATAGAAATGTTTCCAAAATAATAATATTTCAAAATCGGTCATTGTTGGTATTTTGTTGGAGAAAATTCACATATGATTTTCGATTTATAGGACCTCTGAACATTTAATTCTAACTTCTGACTGCGAGTTTTATGGATTTGTAGCAAAAATGTGAAATGCAACATTTCGTCAATATACTGGAGGCCAGTGCAAAAATCTGAAATAATAAATTCTGAAATAATAAATTTTGAAATAATAAATTCTGAAATAATAAATTTTGAAATAATAAATTCTGAAATAGTAATAATTCCAAAATAATATTTCAAAATCGGTCACTGTTGGTATTTTGTTGGGGAAAATTCACATATGACTTTCGATTTATAGAACCTCTGAACATTTAATTCTAACTTTTGACTACGAATTTTATGAATTTGTAGCAAAAATGTGAAATGCAACATTTCGTCAATATACTGGAGGACAGTCCGAAGATTCTGAAATAATAAATTCTAAAATAGTAATATTTCCAAAATAATAATATTTCTAAAATCGGTCACTATTGGTATTTCCATCACGAAAATTCACATATGACTTTCGATTTATAGGACCTCCGAACATTTAATTCTAACTTCTGCCTGCGAATTTTATGGATTTGTAGTAAAAATGTGAAATGCAACATTTCGTCAATATACTGGAGGACAGTGCAAATATTCTGAAATAATAAATTCTAAAATAGTAATATTTCTAAAATAATAGATGCACCTAGTGGTAATATAATTATCTCTAAAATAATGTTTAACAGAGCTGTAGAAACCACACTCGAACGTGCGACTAAGGATAAAGGAAAAGGTGGCCATCGACTCGCATGATTTAATAATCCCGTTGTTCACGCGTTTAATAATTTAGTGACTCGGTTCACTGGCCGTTGCGAAACAACCGATTAATTTCGAAGAATAGTGAAATAACCACGCGGGTAATGTGGTCCGATCATTCGACATAATTCGGTTTAGTGGAGTGTCTCGATGATGCTCTCGATACCTCGATTCTGTTGTCGGACGCGTAAAAAAGATTGACACTCGACGACGTCCGGTAGACAGGCGAGCGGGCGCAGGACACGGTGAAAGGATAGAGAAAAAGAAGGAAACGAAAAACCGAATATTGTTTCGAACGACATAATACAGACAGCGCAACGGCCGGAATAACAGGGGAGGACAAAGTGTAGTTTCGCATGCATTCCATCGCGATCGAACGTGCACGCGGCGAATATTTCATATTGCACATCGTCGGGAAATACTCTGCGCTCATTTTCCCACCCCTTCGACCTCGGCAACAAAACCCGGTTCGCGGAACGATCAAATTTAATCGTCCCCGTTTCTACTTGCTCTCTGGCGATGTCTATTTTCGAAAAGGAAAAAGTGACTTCGAATGACCTGAAGAATCAACCCTTTCAAGGAAATACAATATCTTTGGGACATACTGTATAGGCGACCTTCTCTGAGTAATTTTAATGGGTGGAATTATGCAGCATTTGAATTTTACTGTATAGATTGCACGTATAGACTGCGGATTTGACGAACTTATGACAGAAATGAGTAGGCGTAATTTAAAATACCGAAAATATTAGAAAAATTTAAAATACCGAAAATATTAGAAACATTTAAACATACCGAAGATATAAGAAACATTTAAAATATCTAAAATATTAGAAACCTTTAAAATACCGAAAATATTAGAAACATTTAAACATATTATTATATATTATTCTCAACCCACTAAATATTGTATAATAGTTTCTGCTTGCTCTTTGGCAACGTCTATTTTCAAAAAGGAAAAAGTGACTTCGAATTACCTGAAGAATCAACCCTTTCAAGGAAATACAATATTTTTGGGACATCCTCTATAGACAGCCTACTTTGAATAATTTTAATGGGTGTAATAATGCAACATTTGAATTTTACTGTATAGAGTACACATATAGACTGCAGATTTTATGAACTTATGACAGAAATGAGTAGGCGTAATTTAAAATACCGTAAATATTAGAAATATTTAAACATACTATTACATATTATTCTCAACCTACTAAATATTGTATAAGATTTTCTGTTTGCTCTTTGGCGACGTTTATTTTCGAAAAGGAAAAACTAACTTCGTATGACTTGAAGAATCAACCCTTTCAAGTACATACAATATTTTTGGGACATCCTGTATAGACAGCCTACTATACATAATTTAAATGGGTAATAATGCAACATTTAAACCCTTCTACTGCGGATTTTATGGACTTGCGACAAAAATAAGGTGTAATTTAAAATAGCTAAAATATTAGAAAAATTTAAACAAACTATTATATTATTCTCAACGTACTAAACATAGTAGGGAAGAAAATGAATTTCAACTTCACTCGTGTTCGTTGCGATTCAGGTAAGAAATGTTTATTTCGCACAAAGATCCGCAGTCTAATAATAAATGTATAGCTCACTCTCGCGGAATTTTTTAAGGATTCCCGTCTCGTCGAATAAAAGATTTGTCTCGAGATGTAAAGCAGCATTTCGAGATCGACTCGAATGATTCGGAACGAAGGGACGGAACAAGGACCAGTTGTAAAACAGATAGGCGAGTTGCGATGTCTAGCCTTCTCGAGAACTATTTCGGACGTGATTCACGGAAAGGCGAAGGGAGCAGCCCTTTCACGGCCTCGGAATAAATTAAAATCGGTACGCGGCGCAGCTGTCGGATAAACATTGTTTCCCGATAGTCAAGATGAATCGAGCCTTTCGATTATTTCGCCGTGTTCAATCAATCACGTCAATTACACGCGACACGCGGAGTCGAGTCGCGATAAATCGGTCGCCGAGTGTTTTCCGCACCTTTCTAGCTCGAAGACCACAGATACCGACCACGTCTTTTTTGGCGAATCGAATGCTATGCTATTCTTCTGCCTGTGTACCGGGTGTCCTCGAGTTATGTACCAGTTACGCGTCAACGTTGTTAACGATGTTTCAAGGAAATGGGAACACTTCAGATTTTTTATTTCAGAATTAGTGAAATTACGAAGCTCGATAACTACTCTCGAGACTGTTATTTCAATTAATTAATTAGTCATCTAAATACTTTTATATTAACGCTAAATATACCGAGCCTTAAAAGTAACTGATACATGTTCCCTTATAAAAATGATAAGATTCATTTTATTTAGACTATTGGAGGATTTAGATTTTATTGTTTCTCCGTTAGAATTCTTTACCCTTTTATAATTGCATTCTCCAACAATCTTGTTGATATGAAATCCTCTTGTTTCATTTAAAATAGAGTTATTACCTTCCCGACACTTCTTGATAACGTTATAATAATCTTGGGGGAGAAACAGTAAATTATTTTTCTTTGATGACATTTCTAAGATGCCAAAATGTTTCTGTGACAGCTAATTTTAAGTGGTATATGTGACAAAAGAACTTATGCTACTTTCAAGATCATTCAATAGAATTAATCAATCAGCTAATTTACTTTTTAAAAAATGTTTGTGATTATAAAAATATTAGTTACAATTTTCTTCAGAATGAAGAGATAACGTGGAAATGTGGATATTAAAATTGCTAGCTTGATTTTTCTCGAAAAGGGACTTGGCCATTTTTAAAATAAAAATTTGTATCGTTCTATTAACCAGCTAATTTCCTTTTTAAAAAATCTTTGTGATTTTAAATATATTAGTTACAATTTGCTTCAGAATGAAAAGATAACGTGGAAATGTAAATATTAAAATTGATAACTTGATTTTTCTTTAAAATGAACAGGGGCCACTTTCAAAATAAAAATGTGTATCATTCTATTAACCAGCTAATTTCCTTTTTACAAGATCTATGTGATTTTAAATATATTAGTTACAATTTTCTTCAGAATGAAGAGATAACGTGGAAATGTGAATATTAAAATTGCTGGCTTGAGTTTTCTCAAAAATGGACTGGGGCCACTTTTAAAATAAAAATTTGTATGAATCTATTAACCAGCTAATTTCAATTTTACAAAATCTTTGTGATTTTAAATATATTAGTTACAATTTGCTTCAGAATGAAAAGATAACGTGGAAATGTAAATATTAAAATTGCTAGCTTGATATTTCTCGAAAATGGAATTGGACCACTTTCAAAATAAACGGCCCAATTACTCTATCGTTTTCTTTCAACTGGCCCCGCCCATAATACCACCTCCAGTTCAGTTCCCTTATATTTTATTACACTTCGACGCAACGATTTGTGCAAGAAGCGGCAATTACGGACAATTTCTTCACTCGGTCGCGTACAAAACGGCATCGCGGAATGGAGACGCGAAAAGGGACCCGGGAAGGGACGATAAGCGTCTCGTCGCACGCCCACCCGTTCCCTCCCCCTTCTACAAGACAGCCCCGTTTCCTCGTGTAAGCGTAACTGCCACCCCCGCTCATCGGCGGTTTCCCCGTTTTCAGCGTTTTCCGACGTCCCGGTCCACTGTAAATCCGGCGT
Source organism: Lasioglossum figueresi (assembly GCA_028455805.1). Lineage (NCBI taxonomy): Eukaryota > Metazoa > Arthropoda > Insecta > Hymenoptera > Halictidae > Lasioglossum > Lasioglossum figueresi. The sequence continues at coordinate 3,955,716 of CM052197.1, forward strand.
AATGAAGAAATTCTTATTCATGCAACGCCGTAACAAACTCCCTGGCCCCTCCCCCTCGTCCTTTCACTATTCCTTTTGTCTTTCTCTTGCGTCTCTAGCTTCGCCGAAAGCTCGCCAATTTTCAAGTATAAACAACTCTGATAATTTCGCGTCTACGGACGATTGAAATTGTCGAAATAATAGATCATCCCATACGTTCGTGACGACTTTTATGTATACATTTCGTGCGTCGATTTATAAACTTTAAACTGTTCCGGACTGTTCCGGAACAATCTACAGAAGGTTTTCGTGGATACAAGATCGTGAAATAGTGAACACAGCGATTCCTAGCAGTGAAAAATCATGAGCGAAGTGCGTATCCATTGCCGACATATCATGTTGTATGAATTTCGGAAAGGTAACAATCGCAACGAACAACATATGTGCTGTTTACGGAGAAAGTGCGCTTTCATCTCGTATCTGTAGCAAAGGATTTCAACGTTTCAAAGGTGGGAATTTTTGTTTAAAAGACCTTCTCTCTTTGTTTCGAGACCTTCTACAGAAATCACGAAATTTATCAGTTGAGAATAAACGTCAGATATTCTGAAAAATACCTAAAACAAACTTAATTCGTAGCCCCAGCTTTTCGTGAAAAAATGTTCGTCGAAAGAGCGGCAATTTTTGTGAGTTAAAAAATATTGGCGGTTCTTCACAGTCGAACAAACTTCTTCCATCGCGTTTTTTCCCGAGCCAACCATAAAATCCTATCGGTTTTTGTGTTTCTTTTTTTACCTTTTGCAGAGTAGCGATGTTTTCAAAATAATTGAATAAACGTGGACGTTCAATCGATCGAGAATCGAGCGTCCACGTTCGACGAGGCAGAGATTCAGCGTCGCCGATCCCTTTCAAAGGATCCGCAGCTTTATACGTCCGAATCGTTTCACGTGACCCTAGTCTTTTCTCTCGGCGCGAACTCCCATCGAATAAATAAAATGATTTTCTCCCCTCTCGCAGATTTATGACGGAGAGCCGGGCACAATTTTTCCTTGAATAATGTATTGCAAAGGAAACACCGTCTATTCATTCCGCCCTGACGTTTAGCCCTCCGATGGCTCGCGACAAGCCAATGCGTGCGAGACAGAGAAAGCGAGAAAGGGGGAGAAAGACAGTAGCCATTGTGCGCAGATTTTCAAGAAGGAAGACTGTCACGTCGACTGTCGACCGCTTGTATCGCATTTGCATCGAGCCACACGCATACATGTTCACTAGACAATCTATGAACATTATTAACGCGAAATCTACCGTACATCAAAACTGACTAATGTGTATGGTGTTATAAAAATAACAAGATTAAATTGATTTACAGTGACTCTCAAAACTGATGCAATGATTAGAAATTACAAAAAATATCACATAAACGCTTTTGAAAAATATGAATTGTTAAAACTGACTAATGTGCATGGTATTATAAAAATAACAAGATTAAATTGATTTATAGTGACCCTCAAAACTGATGCAACGATTAGAAATTACAAAAAATATCACATAAACGCTTTTGAAAAATATGAATTGTTAAAACTGACTAATGTGTATGGTATTATAAAAATAACAAGATTAAATTGATTTACAGTGACTGTCAAAACTGTTGCAAAGATTAGAATTATTGATTCTAAATTACAAAAATTACACATAAAAGCTTTTGAAAAATAGGAATTGTTAAAACTGACTAATGTGTACAATACTATAAAAATAACAAGATTAAATTGATTTACAGTGACTCTCAAAACTGTTGCAACGATTAGAATTATTGATTAGAAATTACAAAAAATGTCACATAAACGCTTTTGAAAAATATCAATTTTTTTGACGATTAAAGAAATAATATTAAATTTTGAAAAATACCTAAAATAATCATTTACCTTTGTCCTTAATAGCATAAACGAAAAAATAATAGTAGTAAAAACACTGATTAATTTTAAATATTGATTTTAAACGCGAATAAAGCGGATTAATTGAATGAATAATTTATAATAGAATTATAGTGCGAAATAGACACTCCATAGTGAACGAATATTTAGTAAGGTTATAACAAACTAGAATAGTATTCCTGAAGGATTTCTGAACAGTGTCCCGACACGATTAATTGCTATCATTAAAGCCAACGACGGCTACGTTAAGTTCTAAAAAAATAATCTACTTAGTGAGGTTTAAAAGTGTTGCAATGCACAATTAAAAGAAAAAAGATTATATATACTATTAAGGACCAAGATAAATGATTATTTTAGGTATGTTTCAAAGTTTAATAATATTTCTATAATTGTGTAAAAAAATTCATACTTTTCAAAAGCGTTTATATGATATCTTTTGTAATTTCTAATCAATAATTCTAATCGTTGCAACAGTTTTGAGAGTCACTGTAAATCAATTTAATTTTGTTATTTTTATAATACCATACACATTAATCAGTTTTAACAATTCATGTTTTTCAAAAGCGTTTAAATGATATCTTTTGTAATTTCTAATCAATAATTCTAATCGTTGCAACAGTTTTGAGAGTCACTTTGAGAATCAATTTAATCTTGTTATTTTTATAATACCATACACATTAGTCAGTTTTAACAATTCATATATTTCAAAAGCGTTTAAATGATATCTTTTGTAATTTCTAATCAATAATTCTAATCGTTGCAGCAGTTTTGAGGGTCACTGTATATTCTGTGCGATTTTGATTATAATGTACAGGGTGAATCGCGAATCGCGATCAGTGAAGATTAGAAAATGTTTTTCGACAATCATCGTAACCTGCTTTCTCATCGAGCAAGCTTCGAAAATTAATGAAGAAGCGGCTCGTCGTTTCCCTTTAACTACGTTAGAGCAATCGAACGAAGTGTAGTAATGGCTCCGCGCGCAATTAGTTTAATGTTTCGCGGACGCGGGACGGGAACGCGAAGAAAATTCGCAGAGAAAAGTTTTCCGGGAGAATCCGTTCTCTGCGAAACGTCGTGCCTCTCCCCGCCTCGCCGTCGTTCGCATGAATATTTATCGAATTTCTGTAACCTTTAATGACGGCGACAAACGGGTTTTCCTTAATTAATCGAATCCACGTGCGCGCGAGCGCAACAACGGATTGATGCACGGGGACAGTACGTGAGTCGCGTTTCAGAAAACTAACATTTAAAACCGGAGAATGCATTATTCATTACGTCATTTTCCGCGGGGCAGTATTAGAACATAACCTTGTCGAGCCCGCGTCGTTACTTATTTCTATGTACAGCCACCGAGCGTGACAGACGGAACACGTTGTCATCTCGGTGTAACGTGCATAATAACCAGAAAAGAATTATTAGTTGAAATTATACGGTTCCTGTCTTTGACGTACTAATCGGATTAACCGTACGACGGCTGTGTTTGGATCCATTTTGATCCGGAACATCCAAATTGTCATTTGAGCACTCAATTTGCGGCAATTAAGTTAAATTAATAGCTTTTGCATCGGGGATATCGAAAAGACTAATGTGAAACACAGTTTTATATCAGTTTATGCATTAATTGACCTGCGTAGTATAGGATTTACGTATTTACCACAAAAAAGTCATGGAAATAAATTCAGAAGGTTAAAAAAGTAATGGTATTTAACCGACGTCCTATGTCAAAGCGTGACTGATCAAAACTTTAACTTGGAATATCTCGAAAGTGAAATTATGTGACATGTTGCTACGAAAAAAAATTTTTTTAATTATTAATTAGAGCTGTGAAGGGTCCAAAGCATTGTCAATTAGTTTGGATCGAGACTAATTTAAAAATGAACCATTATTCGACCGACTCATTCGGGGCGTTTTGCAATATTAATCGAATCAACGCGGGAGAAATAGAATCTTCTGAATTAAAAGATTAAATAATTGATTCACAGCTGAGTGCATCAGTCGTGAATAAATTGCGAATTTTATTCGTTGCATAAATGAAAATTCATTTCATAACATTCTTTATTTCCAACTCGTCGAAATAATTAAAACGGAAAATGAACGTCTATGTAGCTACAGGATTCTGCGATTAATTCAGACAATGTTTATATTCCCGGTGCAATAGCCCGGTTATTAAAAAATTAAACCTCGATTGTCCAATATTCCAGTAAAAATACTTTAAGAATTCGATTTTCTCGTGGACATATAATTTAATCGTTTACCAGTTAATTCCGTTGATAGCCTTTAATTGCCAGCAGTGATGTCGCGTTTAAAAAAAAAAGCCAGCAAATTGGATCGAAGTGAAATGTATAAAATCCTGAAAATTAATTTCTGTTGTTTTCGAGCACGAACGACGGCACAGCGAGCAGCTTCGAAAGTTCGAAATAAACGACGCGGCGACTGATCGTTCCTTTCTTTTTTTTTAAATATTATTTTTATCGAATCAACGAAACGGATTTTCACGTCCGTTTACAAGTCGTTGACACCGGTGAAAATTGAAAAAATACTTTCCGAGTCTCTGAAATATTTTATTTCGTTCGGCGACGCGATTGAAAAATCGAAAAAAATGCGACGTTCAATTTTTGCGAGAGATTTGAATGAAAATTCAATTATTTATCCGCGTTCGTATTGCGATTGAAAATCGTATTCTTGTTTGGAACAGTATGTTTTTATTCGATTGAAAATCGTATTCTTGTTTGAAACAGTATATTTTTATTCGATTGATTTTTAAGCGAATTTTCTGAATGCAAATTGAAAAAGAAATTTCAGCATTGTAGACTTTTATGCAAGATAAAAAATTTTAAAAATTTGACCGTGACGCTGACATTGAACGCTGATTTCGGATGATTATGCGACAGGTTGTTCGATCGCTTTGGTTTCCATTTTTGTCGAAGGACGAACACGATTGAGACGTTGCGGAAATTAACAGGAGAAACGCGAATTCCAGATAATTTGCAAATTATACACGGTGGAAAGTCGTAGTCGTCGCTCGAAATAATATTTCCAAGGTTGGCGTCAATTTGTTGCTGTGCGCCATTGGTGGATGCGCGGCCCTAAATAATACGCTCGTGATTGCGAGCACGGTGATTCGATTTAACCGCCAGGGGCCTCGCGTGCACCGACGTTTATCGATTTAAAATAATAACAAACGAGAACGTGTTTTTCCATTTATCGAGGTGCCCATTATAACGGGTGTTCCCGGCTCCAATCTTTCCACGCGATCTTTCTCTTCTCTATCGTGTCAAAAAATACTTGAAAAAACCTATTCGATCGACCGATTCATTTTTAAATTGTGTCAAATTGTACCGAAATTGTTCCTGGACAATTTATCGTTAAAGAACGAGAAACTTCGATCGAACTTCGTCGAAAATCATTCAGCGAGGTCAAACGCGCGGAAATATTCCGACCAACCCGTATAACGCGGTCGTTCGGGAATTGTTGTCCAGACCGGTCCGCCATTGTCGCACCGTTGACTCGAAAAATAATAATAATACTCGAACGCGAAAATAAAAATAGAAAGACAAACACGACGGCCGCACACGGAGTCCCAACACCGTGAAATGTTTTTACGTGAATATTCGAACTGCATGAACGTCACAAACGGCGAAGACTCGTTGCACAAAAGGCAGCCATATTGAAAACACGCCATTTTGTTAAATGATGGAAATCGATAACCGTGTGCACGGCGATAACATAATGTAACATCAAATGTTAATTACTGCGCTCGGTCCAATCACAGAAATTATAAAATTATATAATTTTTTTATTTAATCTCCCGAACGTTTCAATAGTTGAACAATTTTGTGACACGAGTACAGTAGAGCCTCGCTAGTTGCACACTAGCGACCCTCACGAGTTGTTCAAGATTCTGTCACTATAAAATTGTTAATGCTTTTGGCGCGAGAGTTCGACCATTCGTTACTTTTAATTTACAAAGCCATTTTGGAAATTACTGAAGTAATTCCGACACAAATTCCACGAGTTAGGCTCAAATTAATCCTCACACTACTGGGTGGTCATACTTTTAATATTACTTTTACTAATATAAAATTATTAATGCTTTTAGCGCGAGGTTTCGATCATTCGTTACATAATTTACAAAGATATTTTGCAAATTACTAAAGTAATTCCGTCACAGATTCCACGAGTTAGACTCAAATTAATCCTCACACTGCTGGGTGGTCATATTTTTAATATTGTCTTTTATTAATATAAAATGATTAATGCTTTCAGTGCGAGGATTCGATCATTTCTTACTTAATTTACAAAGACATTTTACAAATTACTAAAGTAATTCCGACACAAATTCCGCGAGTTAGACTCAAATTAATCCTCACACTACTGGGTGGTCATATTTTTAATATTATCTTTTATTCGTTACTTAACCCTTAGCACTCGAGTGACGCCTCTGAGGCGCCATTAATAATAGCTGTACTATTATTTAAAATATTGTTTACATTATTAGATCTGTCGGTATCTAATCAATTACTCAACATTTAAGCATTGTATGAGGTATTACATCAATTTCATATCCACCAAAATTTAAAAAATCATACAGAATGGAAATATTCTAGATCGAAATAAATGTTTAATATTGCAGTTAAAATAGCTCCGAGTGCAAATGGCTAATTTACAAAGTCATTTTGCAAATTACCAAAGTAATTCCGACGCTTTGTAAATTCGGTAACAAATGATCGAACTCTTGCGCCGAAAGCATTAACAATTCTATTAACAAAAAATACCATCGATAGAGAGTTATAATTCTGTTACTATGATTGGCTAACTTTTTTGTTGCACAAGCTCGATTTTTGTACCCATTTTCGGTCCCGTTTCGTGCAACGAGCGAGGTTCCACTGTAGACGGAACATACGTCGGTACACCGCGAATTGTGTGCATTTACAACAAGAATTCTGCGAGCTGTTCATTGTAATTTCGAACTCTTGCCGAATACTTCGCGAGTGGCAGGAAGTTAACAAGAAGCGTATGCAAAACAGGAACACGTTTAAGGGCGAACCAAGAGAAAGAGAGAAGGGTGGTTAAAATAGAGGCGAGACGGTAAAGTACCAGAGCGAAGGCAGATGTAAAAATGTTCGTCGAAGGGTCGGAAGGACACAGGACAATCCCCCGTCGGATTATTAGGGTGGATTTTGGGGTCGAGTCTGTTGCACGATCGAGATATTGTCAATTAAGCACACCCCTTCGCTCGTCATTTTCACTGTTTACAGGCCGGTTAGCCGGGGCGAGGGTCGCGCGTACCGTGCCAGAAATGGACTCTGCTTCTCGCCTAATGTCCCGGAATTTGATTTTACCGACGACCGTCTCTCTGATTCGTCCCACAAGGTGTTCCGCGTCGAAACACCTAGATCCGCGAAGAGGCACTCGCTAAAATCCTTGAAAAATTACCAGAATTACCTGGACAAAATTCATTTTAGAACTGTGCCAGTGATAGCGATGATGCGGATCTTTATAATGTCGTATTAAGGTAGATTTTCTTTTTCTTTTTTTTCTTATGCTGGTACACTTGTCCCGAACGTATGTTCACAGTTTCAGCTATACAGCATGTTTTGTTTGTTTGCGAGAAGCAGAAAGGATAGAAGTGTTTTGCGTGTTCGGCGATTTTCTGCTGTCGAAAAAAATGTGAATCAAAGTTGCATCAAATTTTGTGTAAAAAATGGAATTAAATGCTCCAAAACACTTGAAATGTTGACAGTGGCGTACGGTGAGTGTACTCTGAGTAACAAAAATGTTTATAAGTGGTACAAGCTCTTCCAAGAAGACCGAGAAGATGTTAATAACGAAGCTCGCTCTGGACGCCCCAGCACGTCGACAACCGATGAAAACGTTGAAGAAGCGAAGAAAATAGTGTTGGGGAATCGTCGAATTACCATTAGAGAAGTTGCCGATGATGTCGGCATCTCGTTTGGTTCGTGCCAAGCAATTTTAACGGAATTTTGGAAACACAATTCATGGATTTTGCATCACGATAATGCACCTGCTCGCGCATCGTTGCTTGCGAGTAATTTTTTGGCCAGAAACACCACCACAATCGTGCCTCGGCCGCCATATTCACCGGATTTGGCTCCCTGCGACTTTTTCCTGCTCCCAAAACTGAAGAGACCCATGAAAGGATGGAGATTTGCAACGATCGAGGAGATAAAGACTGCATCGCTGAAAGAGCTCAAAGCTGTACCAAAAAGTGCTTGTCAGAAGTGCTTCGAGGATTGGAAAAAGCGCTGACACAAGTGTATTATATCTGAGGGGGATTACTTTGAAGGGGACAACATAAATATTGATGAATAAATAAATATTTTTTGATAAACCTAAAAAGTCACCTTACTTTTTGATCACACCTCGTATATCCGACCAGACAGATGTTCTCCAATGCATTTTAATGGAAGTATGTAGACCTACGATAGGTGCACATACTTCCATTAAAATGCATTGAAGAATATCTGTCTGGTCGAATATATTCCGTCGGATATATTTCAGTATAAATCGACCTTTATGAAGGTCGTTCAAGGTTTGTTCCATTAAAAAGTGTTTAGTTATGTACCATAAATTTTTGAGGCACCACTAAAAATTTCTGTACCATTATCCAAAATATTGTTTACATTATTAAATAAATCTGCATCTAATCAATAACTAAATATTTAGGTATTGTACGAGATATTATACCAATTTCATATCCATAAAATTTCAAAAATGGAATGGAAATACTTTATATTGAAAGAAAAGTTCAATTTTCCATTTAAAATAGCTCCGAGAGCAAAGGGTTAATTAGAACTTTGTTCGAACAATACGATCCCGACGAAATTCGCGAGACTCTCGACGAGTATCGCAATAATTCTGTTAAAATTGTCCACCGGATGGCTGGTAATCGACGGGAGGCTTTCACGTGCGGCGATCTTCGAATAGCGGCGAGTGCGTGTAATTTTTAGTGATCCGCTAATTAATCCGTGGATGTTAAGAGCCGTCATCGAACTACTCGGATCCGCCTACCGCTCCCCGCGAGTTATAATCGTTGCCGTTTCGTAAAAGCGTGTCCAGACGGAGAAACGAATATTAATGCTTACACGAGACAGAGGAACGCGTAGACTAGCTGCTACTGGTGGGAAAGCTTCAGGAAAAGCTCGTGGAACAACGAATAAAATAATGAGAATGCAAACACGGTTTTTCAGCAGCAGCCAGCAGCAATGAAAACTGCTGAAACAACGCGCGGTCTCTGTACCTGACCGCTTTTTTCTATATCTTTATCTCTCTCTCTTTCTCTGTCGTTTTCTCGACTGTAATAAATTACGACAACCGCTCTTTGCGAACGGTTTAAACATAATATTTCCAACATCTGGAAAATTCAGAGCGTCGAAAAGAGCCAACCAATTTTCTTGTCCTTAACCCTTTCCATAATAATTGTGATTCTCCAGCTTATCATACGTAGAAATGCGATTAGGGTGCTCTTTTTAATAAATTACGACAACCGCTCTTTGCGAACGGGTTAAACATAATATTTCCAGCATCTGGAAAAATTCAGAGCGTCTCCTCGCGAAAAGAGCCAACCATTTTTCGTGTCCTTAACCCTTTCCATAACAAGGCTTTCCATAACAATTGTGATTCTCCAGCTTATCATACGTAGAAATTATGCGATTAGGATGCTCTTTTTAATAAATTACGACAACCGCTCTTTGCGAACGGTTTAAACATAATATTTCCAGTCATCTGGAAAATTCAGAGCGTCTCTCCGCGAAAAGAGCCAACCATTTTTTATCATCTACGTATTATCATACGTAAAAATTATGTGATTGTGGTGCTCTTCCGTTTTTTTGAAACAAACATTTTAGAAAGCATTGTATCCGGATTATTTTTATTATTAGGAATTTTAGCCATTTATGACAAAAATGAGCAGATGCAATTTAAAAGAGGGACATCGATATATTCGATTTAATTTAAAATTGGTGGAAAGAATTTATTAGAATTTATTAGAATTGACTAGAATTTATTAGAATTGACTAGAATTTATTAGAATTGACTAGAATTTATTAGAATTGACTAGAATTTATTAGAATTGACTATTTATTATATTATTTGTTAGACAAACTCATTTCTTTCCATCCATTCCATTTAAAATTAATTCTGCTCTGGACTGATTGATTAATCAATAGTGTACATTAATTTTCGTCGCCTAATCGTGATGCACTGTTATTCTGTGCTCCAACAATATTCTTAAGAATTCAGTAGTTCGTGTATACGTTTGCTTCATTTCTTTGCCTCCAACTTCGCAGATCTTCCTTTCTGATTCAGTCGCTTTGAAGTTCTACTTCTCGTGATAACGTAAAAGCACGTGAACTTTCAAACGCTCCATAATTAAAATCCTCTTAAATAAATAATAGGAGTAGGCTAAATGGAATAGCTTGAATCACTTTAAAAGTTCGCACAAACGACTGGCCATAAGGAATTCAACCTGTTAAACAATTTATACCAGCTTAATAAGTTCTGCAAGCACAGATAGCACGATTTCACTTGAATATTACTTTGAAATGTATGTTACGTGAAAAGCTGCCTGCGTCCATAATAATTACATATTCTTTTATTCAGAATAATAATCTTCTGTATAATAATTTAATCAAAACCTCTCTGAATTTTTAGAAATCACTAAACGTCTATTGAATCATTTCTCTTTAGACTATTCTTTCACCTTTGTGATTTCTATCGTTATTAAATATTCTTCTATCCAAAATCTTCTGTATAATAATTTTTTCAAACCCCTATAAATTTTCATAAATCAGTAAATGTCTTTTGAATAATTTCTCTTCAGATTATTATTTCACCTTTGTGATTTCTATTATTATTAAATATTCTTCTATTGAAAATCTTCTGTATAATAATTTTCTCAACCCCCTCTAAATTTTCATAAATCAGTAAATGTCTATTGAATAACTTTTCTTCAGACTATTCTTTTAGCTTCTTTATTTCTATCGTTATTAAATATTCTTCTATCCAAAATCTTCTGTATAATAATTTTCTCAACCCCCTCTAAATTTTCATAAATCAGTAAATATCTATTGAATAATTTTTCTTTAGACTATTCTATCACCTTTGTGATTTCTATTATTATTAAATATTCTTCTATTCAAAATCTTCTGTATAATAATTTTTTCAACCCCCTCTAAATTTTCATAAATCAGTAAATGTCTATTGAATAACTTTTCTTCAGACTATTCTTTTAGCTTCTTTATTTCTATCGTTATTAAATATTCTTCTATCCAAAATCTTCTGTATAATAATTTTCTCAACCCCCTCTAAATTTTCATAAATCAGTAAATATCTATTGAATAATTTTTCTTTAGGCTATTCTATCATCTTTGTGATTTCTATTATTATTAAATATTCTTCTATTCAAAATCTTCTGTATAATAATTTTCTCAACCCCCTCTAAATTTTCATAAATCAGTAAATGTCTATTGAATAATTTTTCTTCAAACTATTCTTTCGCCTTTGTGATTTCTATTATTTTTTAAATATTCTTCTATTCAAAATCGTCTGTACAATAATTTTCTCAACCCCCTCTAAATTTTCATAAATCAGTGAATGTCTATTCAATAATTTTTCTTTAAAATTTTTCTTTTACCTTTTTGATTTCTTTTCATTATGAAATTATCTGTACAAAAGTTAAATCAAACTACGAAGTAGTGTACTAAACTAGAAATAGCTTGCAGCACAAACGAAGGGATCAACAATTCCAGTCTCTCTTTTGAACGAAAAGAAACACCGTTGAGCTCACCGGATTGTTTCCAACAATTCGATTGGTCATCGATCGAGCGTTGGCATTATTATGCCCGTAATTAATGTCGCCGCTAAGAAACGATAGAGCGTCGAGTGGAACGCGAGGATTCAAAAGCGGACTCGCAAAAGGAAGCGGTCGTTAAAGAAGGGGCCATTAGCATGTCGTTACCATAATACAAGGTGAATTTGATTCCGAGGTACACGAATGTACCCGCGGACAGGCGGGTATATCGTAGCCACTATAATCGCGTTATTATCAGACAGGATTAATTCTGCAACGACTCTGCTTTCGCAGATGAAGATCCTTTTCATCCGAATAAGTAGACTGTGGATTTTTATGCTAAATAAAAATGCATTGCATTAATCGCAACACACAGAATCGACATACAATCAACACAGAACCTGCTTCTCTTTTCTCAATAATTGTAATCTGTTCGAAAATAATACAACTGCAGTTTTAAATTCTCTGAATGTTTTTACTGCTTTGAATTTAGAAACTTAGAATTTAGAAATTTAGAATTTAGAAAGATTAAGATTAAGATTAGAATTTAGAAGATTAAATTAAATAAAAATCGCGATACGTTCGACTAAGTAAATTAGTTGGATCTGGGATTCTTTTGCGCATTCAGATTTTTCTTTGTATTCTATATGGTGTTTGCAAATAATCTGAGTGGATTTTTTGTTCGTAGTTTCCGTGATTCGCTCCCGATACGAGTCCAATGTCACTCGGCTGTTCATTATCGGGGCTTCATTATCCGATGAATCATTATCCACTAGTTATTATCGTTTGCTCTCGCTCTGCCACATTGTGGCGATGATTACGCCGCTCGGCCGGCTGCCGAGAAATCCTTGATCCGAGGCACGTCATCGGCCACCGAATGATCCATCACATTGTTGCAACGGATACGGTACGTCGCTTCCATCATACTGCTGTGAAATTCTTCGGTGACACCGATCTCGACGCGTTTACTATCGTGCTGCTACTCTAAATTGATAAGAACAATTTCCTGGCCGTAAATTCTGCGTAAAATTGTCACCGTTTCAGACTTTTAGCAGCGCGTTTTCAATTCGATCGTGCGATGTGCAAATATTTGTTGTATTATTAAATTTGTATTCGAAAAAACTACTAAACATTTCACAGTATCGTACGAGTTAATTTCACCGGTTTTATACGGTTAAAATGGAAAGAAAAGTATGGAATGGAAAGAAAAGTATGGAATGGAAAGAAAAGTATGGAATGGAAAGAAAAGTATGAAAAGAAAAGTATGGGATGGAAATATTTTCTAAGAAATTATTTTAATTCGCAATCAAATCCCTCTAAAATTTAATTTTACTAAAATATTCTCTAACACAGCTTCCTCAATTTTTGTATTACTTGTTTTTAAGCATCATTCAAGATATTATAATTTTATTAAATATTGTTATTTCTCAGCATTATTCCATCAATTTTAAAATTGTTCAGACGTGACAAGAATATAAGAATATTATTTTGTTTTTGTTTGATTAAAATTATTAGAGGAGATCGACATTTAATTTTCTCTTTTTACAATCGATGTAAAAAAATTTTAAAAGTTGTTACATTGCGTTTATAATTATAGCTTTATATCGATCGTATTTGTTGTTGATATTAAATTATTAATGTTCTCGGCGCAAAGGTTAGATCAATTGTTTTTTGTGTTTCGCCATTCATGATAATTATAGCACAATTGATCGAACCTTTGCGCCGAGAGCATTAATAATTTAATATTAACACTGCATTTATGCAGAGCTGGAGAAAATAGTATTTCAAATAGTAAATAATAAATAATCCTATTTATTTTAAAGTATGTGTACAACTTTGAAAATAAAATATTTTATTTAATTCAAAACATTCGTAAGTCTAAAATATTCGAGAGCATTCAAAATATTATTTTCGATTTACCAAAATTGTTAAGACAAGAAATTTCGAGCTCTCCTGCATTTTGTAATAATGTTTATTCCGCATAAAGATCTCCAGTCTACCCTCGAGTGATCCAATAACGCATGCGAGTCTGTTCAGTTGGTGTAACACGAAAGATTAAGCGAAATTCGATCAACGTTAATACCTCCCAACGCTGTATCATGGCCAGTCGATAAACGTCCGTGGTTCTCGACGCGTCTCCGATAAATTCCGTCGCAACGCAACATAAAATAGTCAATAATTACGAATTTATGTCAACCCGTAAATAACGAGGATCCGAGCGAGCGAGAAAAACGAGCGGTTCTCAATCCAACGAGAAAGAGAGACAAAAAGATAAACTACATCGATTCAATTGAAACGCGTGTGCAAAAAACAACCAAGATCCGCTTTGTAAAATCCATGGGATTTCGACACAGAACCCCATGAAACGAAATACAGATACAGGTCGACGACGATAATAACCGAGACGAGGTCACAGTGCAGGTTAAAAGTATTCTCATCGTTCTCAGCACTCCATGTTCCCAGAACTAACGAAAAATAAAATGTTTCGCGAACTGTCTTGCGCACTCTTAAACTGTCGTGTGCATGGGCTAAAGTATTCTGAAAATGATCATTTTTATTCCAGAATCGGAGAGGGAAGAACAATTATTTACTTGACTCTGGATCACTGAACTAGGCTGCGTAGAAATAACGAGTCTAATTAGATTAATTATATAATGCGATTACAGTTGGACTCTTTTTATCCAGCAGCAAAACAGAAACAGGATAACGTGAACGACACAATGAGTTCAAATGCTGCACTAATCGCTAGACTGTGGATCTTCGTGCAAAATAAAAATGTGGATCTCCATACAAAATAAAAATGTGGATCTCCATGCAAAATAGAAATGTGGATATCCATGCAAAATAAAAATGTGGATATCCATGCAAAATAAAAATGTGGATATCCATGCAAAATGAAAATGTGGATCTCCATGCAAAATAAAAATGTGGATCTCCATGCAAAATAAAAATGTGGATCTCCATGGAAAATCAAAATGTGGATCTCCATGGAAA
>CM052197.1:3971842-4000868 GCA_028455805.1 Lasioglossum figueresi
TCAATTTTAATAATCAAACATTTCCCGCTTCGTCCATCGATCCCCCACCCTTCTTCCCCTCATTCCGTTCTAGATATTTTACTTTTTTCTATTTGAAATATTCAATTCGACAACGCATCGATTAAAAAAGATTTCTTCCTTTCGTGCAACCTCGAAAGCATTATAATTTTTTCCTCGTTCTCGTTTTCAGTCGACATCAATTTTAATAATCAAACAATTCCCGCTTCGTCCATCGATCCCCCACCCTTCTTCCCCTCATTCCGTTCTAGATATTTTACTTTTTTCTATTTGAAATATTCAATTCGACAACGCATCGATTAAAAAAGATTTCTTCCTTTCGTGCAACCTCGAAAGCATTATAATTTTTTCCTCGTTCCCGTTTTCAGTCGGCAGTCAATTTCAATTACAGAAATATTGAATTTGGAAACGCATCGATTAAAAAATATTTCTTCCTTGTTTGGAACCTCGAAAGCATATGTTAAATTTTTCTGATTCCGGCATTCAGTCGAAAGTCAATTTTAATCATAGAAATATCAGATTTGACGACGCAACGATTAAAAAATTCTTTCCTCTTATGGAACATCGAATTATTTTCCAGCATTGCGAGGTATTTACGCATGTACGCCGCTCAGCTTTCCCAAGGTTATTTTTAACGGCGACGTGTGCGAATAAACGAAGCTAATTAATGCCTCTAATTAGTTATGGTGTGTACAGTCGAAACAGAGATGAAATAAACTGGAAATCCGTACGGAAGTAATTACGAGCGCGTTTAACGAGACACATCTCGCTCGAGCATCAAACTAACAATAAAACAAAACGCGCAAGTACGCGTTTTACAATCGGAATGAAATATTTTCTCGACTGTAGAATACCGCCTCTCTCTCTCTTCTTTTCCTTCACTTTTTAATCGAGAAGTCGCTCACCGGAATGAAAAACGCTCGATCAAAGTCATTAAAAGCCTCGATATCTTAATTATGAAAGTTTCCATATTCGTTTCGCGGTCTACTACTCGCTCGCGGACCTTGAGCTCGTTCAAGAGACTGAATGGAGAATGATACGCATCTTGTTTGAACACCGATAACGTCGGAACCGACGCGAATGTATTATTTTAAATTTCCTGAGAGCTGTTTCGACACTCAGCTGCACAAATACACAGCGGTGATTAGAATAAAAAGAACGGACAATTATTATTGATAATTGCTTATCGCCGGTGAACGACCGAGCTCCTCTCGGCGACGATAAACATTTTATTTCATTGCTCACTCGTGAAAAAATCTAGCAATTTTTATTAGTTTAATATCTCGTTTCTGTTGAAAATAAATACAGTATTGTTTTTAATGAATAAATTAAATACTCATCAAATCACTGGTAAAAATAAATGCGGTACAGTTTTCAAGCTTCCAGAAATGAGATTAAAAGAAATATACGAAGTACGAATTACTGGAATTCGAATTATTCTCATTACTTGTTATTGTTTTTAATGAATAAATGAAATACTCGTCAAATCACTGTTAAAAATAAACGCAGTACAGTCTTCAAGCTTTCAGAAATGAGATTAAAAGAAATATACGAAATACGAATTACTGATATTTGTATTATTCTCATTACTTGTTACTGTTTTTAACGAATAAATGAAATACTCGTCAAATCACTGTTAAAAATAAACGCAGCACAGTTTTCAAGCTTTCAGAAACGAGATTAAAAGAAATATACGAAGTACGAATTACTGGAATTCGAATTATTCTCATTACTTGTTATTGTTTTTAATGAATAAATGAAATACTCGTCAAATCACTGTTAAAAATAAACGCAGTACAGTTTTCAAGCTTTCAGAAATGAGATTAAAAGAAATATACGAAGTACGAATTACTGGAATTTGTATTATTCTCGTTACTGTTTCAAACAACTGTATGTATAAATAAATGAAGTACAGTTTTTAAGCTTCCAGAAATAAAAAGAGAAACGAATCAACGCCTGAATTATTGGAATTTTAATTATTCTATCATCTCGTCTCTCTTGAAAACAAATGCAGTTTTTAAGCATTCGGAAATCAGAATAAAACGAGCAAAACTCTGAAGTTCGAATAACAAGAATGTTTACAAACACTGTACGGTAGCTTTTAAATCTCCAGAAAAATCGCACTAAAAGAGGCGAATAAAAGTTATTATTAAAGATAATTTATCTTGGAATGAGCGACGGAGAGGGTCGGTCCTCTGCGGTGATAAAATATTTTTTACTGCTCGGCGGTGGTCAAAAATTCTGAGTAGCATCCATTAGTGGTTTTACGATTGCATTATTTCTGTAGGAATTTCTACTTTTCTTAAACCACGAATAACTGTATTGTTTTGATGATAATAATTAGACTGCGGATCTTTATGCATTTATAGCAAAATTCAGAAGATGAAATTCAAAATTAGGAAGAAATAACTAGTTCGTATTTCTTGCAATCGATGTCAGACAATATAATAACATTCTGTATACACTGGGTGTAGAAAGTGTTTGTAAACCTTTTAAATTGAATAACTTTTTTATAATTGTACCAAACGACCTGATATTTTATAATTAATTAGAAGCATTGGTTTACGAAATTATATGCAAACGAGATGTTCCAAAAATTATAATTTACAAGGTTACATGCAAAAATTAAAAGGCATTTTTTAAAACTTTTTTATTTGGGCCCTTAATGAAAATTTAAAATATATGTTTTGTAGATCTTTGTTAGTTATACATGTTGTTTAATTCTATGCCAGTTATTTCGATGCGTGTCGTTTTTTCCTATGTCAACCAATTTCGATGAAACCTTCAGTATGTGTTCAACTAACATAGATCTACAAATAATATATTTTAAATTTTCATTGAGGTCCCAAATAAAAAAATTTTCAAAAATACCTTTTTGGAAAATCTTTTTTGCATATCATTTCGTAAACCAATGCTTGTAATTGATTATAAAAAATCAGATCGTTTGGTACAATTATAAAAAAGTTATTCTATTTCAAAAGGTGTACGAATACTTTGTACACCAACTGTATATTGGGTTGGCAAGAAAGTAATTTCGGTATTTTAAGGTGAAATAGAGAGTCCAATTTTTTTTATTCAAGCAATGAACTTAAACGAATACGATATTTTCCATTTCGTTCGATGACCTTATGCCAAGGAGAATAAATAAGAAAATATTTTATTGATTAAAGTTCATCGCTTGAATAAAGGAATTCGATTTTAATTTAAAAATTGGGTTCACCTTAAAATACCGAAATTACTTTCTGGCCAATCCGATATTATAATAATATATTCTGTGTACATATATTATAATAGTATATTCTGTGTACATATATTATAATAGTATATTCTGTGTATACATATATTATAATAATATATTCTGTGTACATATATTATAATAATATATTGCTCTAATAATGTATTATAATAATATATTGCTCTAATAATATATTGCTTTAATAATATATTGCTCTAATAATATATTGCTCTAATAATATACTTCTCTAATAATATATTATAATAATATATTAGTACTGATTCAGTGGCGATATCCTTCATGCAAATTCGTTTCGATGGGTTGGATTGTAAAAGTAAAAACGTAAAAACATGGTCGAACGTTTTGCTAGAGATCCTACCGTGGAACTCTATTAAAGTTTTCATTGCACCTGCTGTAGAGGCACATAAAATCTGCAGCATGGGAATGGCGCCCGATTGTCAGGACGTTTATCGGCCGCTCAATAAACTCAGAAACCCATTATGGAATTATTTCAAGTATCGAATATTACCTGCACTCTGACCGGGCGCGTATCGATTTACACATCGCCGGAGACGAGATAACTCGTTATATTTGTGCGCTCGCTTTCACTTTTCCTCATCCCCTAGTTAACCTAATGTTCGTCCATTGCCGTGGAATATCATTGTCGTATTTTACTTTATCCAACCGATCCACACTGTTTACTATCCACAAATCACTCTGTTTACAAGCGAAATCTTTCCAGATAACGACTTCGCAACGCGATGGAATCGCTGCGAAATGTTACTCGCGTAAATATTATATTAAACAATCGGAATGAAAATTCGAGTAGCGAATAAAATTCATTTGACAGCGGCAGGCTTTTCTTTTATGGAATAATTGTTAGAAATACGAAACTGCGAGGACAATTGAAAAATCTGCGAATATTGTTATATTTTTGTACGCTCTATTTTCTTGTCTAAAACAAGGTGGTTTTTTATTTTTTGAAAGTAATTCAGTGACAGAATATTTTTCAGGATATTTACATGGGAGAAACGAATATTCTATTTTTAATGGCAATATTTTTGGGACACCCGGTATATACACTCCACTTTCCTGTCTAAAACAAAGTGGTTTTTTATTTTTTTGAGAGTAATTCAGTGACAAAATATTTTTCAGGATATTTACATGGAAGAAATGAATATTCTAGCGAATATTCTAGTTTTAATGGCAACATTTTTGGGACTCCCTGTATATACGCTCTACTTTCCTGTCTAAAACGAAGTGGTTTTTTATTTTTTGAGAATAATTCAGTGACAAAATATTTTTCAGGATATTTACATAGAAGCAGTGCTGGAGAAAATAGTATTTTAAATAGTAAATAGTGAATAATAAATAATCCTATTTATTTTAAAGTATGTGTACAACTTTGAAAATGAAATATTGTATTTGATACAGTAATTTTTGAAAATAAGATCATCTATTTGAGGCAGTAATTTTTGAAAATAGTATTTTATTTGAAGAATATTTAAAATATTTCTATTTTGTCTTTATTTTCAATTTCAATTTTAAATATTATTGCTGAGATTGGTGGTTCGAATTCAATATGTTTAAGAGTGTAAATCGTTTCTTAACGATAAGATACACTGTACGTTTATACGGTTTCTCAGAGTATTATAGCAATGCAAAAAGTAAAATATTTTATTTCGTGTTTCAGATTGTTCAATTAGAAATATTTTATTTTGCGGATCAAATTGTTGAAATAGAAATATTTTATTTCAGGTTCAGATTGTTCAGATTGAAATATTTTATTTTCGAAATTGTACATTTTATTTAAAATACTATTTTCTTTAAGCAAGATCAAAACAAAAATACTCAATAGTATTTGGAATATTTGTTTCGCTAAATAATGCCCACCTCTGCATGGGAGAAATTATATTATATTTTTAATATTTAATAACATTTTTGGGGCACACTGTATATACACTCTACTTTCCTGTCTGAAACAGTACACACGAAGATTTTTACTTTTCGCATTGAATTCCTTGATAGACTATTTTTCAGAATAATTATTCGGAAAAATGTATCTCATTTCACATGCAAGAACCTAGTTATTTATGTAAAAATCGTTTCGCTGTATCGCATGGAGCTTAATGGATTAATTAACTGGTTCAATAGCTGCATTTCGGTCGCATTACACCGGAAATAAAATGTGGGAGGGGTGAAAAGGATCGTTTTAGCGATTCAATAATCCGGGGAGGGTATAGTAGCGTCGAAAATTGGATTCCCGGCGGCGACCGGTTGTGATTGATGCGCGGGCGCATCGCGCTTCTGCGCTTCTCGCACGATGCAGGCCGGTGCATGTGAAACGGGGGGGGAGCTGCATCGGCGTTGGCCGTCGCGTGCTTCGTTAATCACGCGCGTTGACGGTTGAATCTTGGCAAAAAGAAAACCTGACACGACGAAAGAAACGGAGGGGAGGTGGGTAAAAGAGGGGATGCACATAAAAGACTATTGGGTCTCGTACGGTGCATCATTGCGATACTTTCGCGCAGGACTGTACGCCGACCACGTTTATCGAATTCCTCCTTTTCTGGTCTTCTGTATGTTACTAAACACTTTGTTTTTTTTTTAATCGAGTAATGCGGACGATCGGATGCACGATTAACAGTCGCGTACAGTCCGCCGCAAAAGTCTCGCTTATACCTTTTTCTCGCATTCATTTTTCCGCGCACGTTTTTCTGCACAACACTGTCCAGCAAATCGATACAATTTTCCAACAAATCGATACAATTTTCCATCAAATCTCTCCCGCAAACGCAAAATGTAAATTAGTAGTAAATTGTTATGTAATTTATATACTTAGAAGATTTCCTGAATTACATAAATGATGTTTTTTAAGTTTTTTAATGAAATATAAAATAAATTGAATATTATTTTTTTCAATTTCAAGCATTTTAAATGATATCGAATGGACTTGAACTGTTTCAAATTTTATGACAAATATAGTTGTTCATTTTAAAAGTAACTCAAGTCCATCCTAGATAAGAAGACACATATTATTCACTTAATAATTGCTATTATTTCAATAGGAATTGTAAATTTAACATTGAAGTATACATTGGCATCCTACTATACGTATATTTTTAATTTCATCGAAACGCAAACTCTTGAATATCTAAATCTAAAGTTAAATGGACATAGGCCACTTTCAAAATGGACGGCTCGTATAGCTTTCGTGTGTATTTTTGTTATGCTTTGGTCGAAACGAAAATTGCACAGATGAAAAACTGAAAATGTATCAATTTCGTCAGGCAGAAAGTTCATACATGCGCCGGGCTTTTATTGCAACTCGTCACGTTTTTAATTACGGGCACAAAATAATTAATAGTTTCGCTTTGAAGGAATAGCGTGTATCGCAAGCGGATAGTAAAACAAAAGGTCGTCGGGGCGAACGTGTGGGTGTTGCGTAATAATTTTTACACATAATTATTGCTTGAAAATCGCGCGATCGAGCGTGGGAGTTTCTGCGCGCGCGGTTCGCGATGTCGTCCGCGCGAATTGTGTCTCGTTCAACGCGATAGTAATTATTTTCGATTCTCAGTCGATCTTTGACTCTGTGTACGTGTGCACTGTAATTAATTACAGACATTAATTACCTTTCTGTGGGTGCTCGC
This sequence comes from Lasioglossum figueresi, assembly GCA_028455805.1. Taxonomy (NCBI): domain Eukaryota; kingdom Metazoa; phylum Arthropoda; class Insecta; order Hymenoptera; family Halictidae; genus Lasioglossum; species Lasioglossum figueresi. Next base: position 3,978,749 of record CM052197.1, read on the forward strand.
GGAGCGGAGTCCTTGAATGCGAACCTTGAGAGCCGAGCAATTTATCTGCATAAATACTTTGGAATGATCGCGCATGATATATTAAATTATGATTCGCCAATGCTAATCTTGACGATACCGGAACGAAAACAATCCTTTTTACAGAAGATACGCGACGACGTTTTTAACTGATTACTAGACTGCGGATTTTATGCATTTATGACAATGATGGGTTCGTACAATTCAAAACAATGGACATACAGTGACTCTGAAAACTGTTGCAACGATTAGAATGATTGATTAGAAATTACAAAATATATCACACAAACGTTTTTGAAAAATATGAATTTTTTTGACGATTAAAGAAATATTATTAAACTTTGAAAAATACCTAAAATAATCATTTATCTCGGCCCTTAATAGGATATAATCTGTTTTCTTTTAATAATGCATTTCAACACTTTTACACCTCATTAAGTAGATCTTATTTTTAGTACTTAATGAAACCGTGTTTGAATTTAATGATAGCATTTAATCGTGTCGGAACACTGTTCCATTTCGCATTGTAATTCTATTTTAAATTATTTATTCAATTAATCCGCTTTATTCGCGTTCAAAATCTATATTTAAAATTAACCAGTGTTTCTCGCACTATTATTTTTGTGTGTTAAAAACCGTTTAAGCGAGATCCAGAATTTTTAGAATATTGCGGAGTTTAACATTATTCGCGGCTCCGCGAAACGCAAACGGGATTATAAAAGCTGAATTTCATCTAATTTAGTGCGACTTAAAAATAATAGTGTGAAAAACACTGATTAATTTTAAATATAGATTTTAAACGCGAACGAAGCGGATTAATTGAATAAATAATTGAGAGTTACTGTATTAAAAAGTATTAAAGAGACCAGTGTATTAGTGTCACCTTAATAAGATCGTTAGAAGAACGTTCGAATACTTCAGTGACTCACTGTATGCATAAGCGATTCGTAAAAGCAAATAATGTTATACTTGGTTCTCTTTTCACACGTGTTAAAAGACGATTCTAGAAAATGGTGATACAATCTCTTGCGAAATTCCCCCCAACATCCTGCACCATAACGCGCTCGAAAACCCTATTATTCTATCGCTTCTACATATCCGTGTATCGTACTCCGAGTGCTATCACTGTAAGTACGAGAACAGAACTGTTTACACGAAATTCTATTCCAAGATCCATTATTCGGAACCCCGTGGTCTACGAAACGCGTTTCACAACGAAAAATATTAATATGCGATGCAAATCAGAAGTATACAAGTCAAACAACAGTACTATACTAATTTATTAAGGCTGAGAGCAAGCAGCTCCCATTGCATTTTAATAAAAATTCCAAAGTTGAAGAAGAAGAAGAAAAATGGACCGATAAATTGATCACTATGAGACTATTATCAAAAAGAAATTAGTGCTTCTGTTGACAAGGAGCTTAACGAATAAATGCTATTTCATTGAAAAGAGTGGGGAGCAGAAAAGCATTTTTGCAGCAATTGCCATTGCAATTCGGAAATGCAAGATAGCAAGCAAACTATTTTTTAACGTCCTTTGTTGAATACATAAAGAATTGATATGAAAAAGAATTTATTATTTCCAAAAATGGGAAAGGAAGATCCAGCGTTTAAGTTAATTTTGTTTCGAGGATTCGATCTGCGGTCGCATCTTTTGATCGTCGGTGTAAGCTCGTCGATGAGGAATTAATTAAAAATGCTAGGTGGGACAGACGCCTAATGGTTTGCGGAATTTTAATAGATAATAGCGTCAATAAATTCCTCCGGGGAGTGACGCTATCTGCACGTTCGATTCGTATGCAAATCGGCCGCGGCTGTTATGTAAACAATCGTACTTATATTATTTTCATCGCTCGCATGCCATCGCTCACTTGCTCGCAATTATTATTAGACAATCCTATCTAATCTCGACGAACGCAATTTCATTTTCTCGAATCTCGTTTCTACAGCGGAGCGGTGTATATCGACTCGCTGCGTAGATTCTGTTTGTCAAGTTTTCAGCGGATTAAAGAGGGAAAAGAAATTTCTTATCAGCCCCCGAGAAAATGTTCCCAGAAACAGCTCGCGAAAAAGCGCTGTGTATGGATTACAGTGAAAGCTTTCGCAAAATTAAACTGGCGAAATTACGTGAAACGCTAACATTTACGGATAATGTATCGTCTCGCAATTCATTCGTTTATGAAGAAGTTGGTTGGGTGTAATATAAAAATATGGAACAGTAAAAGATTAAAAAAAATCATGGATATTATAATGTTTTTAAAGTAACAAAGTCATTGAGGGAGCAAATCGATTTTTATTTTATTCCTGCTTCCCACAGTTAATGCGGAACATTTTAATCGTACGTAAAGATCCGCAGTCTATTAATAATAAAAATGAATAGGTCAAGTACAGAATAGTGAGAACGTTTAAAGAATTTAAAATTGCAGTTTTATTAGTTTTATTCGACTAAAATTATTAATCCCCTAATATCATTAGTTGTCTGCATCGATTGCAAGGGATAAAAGCTAAATTGAATGTTATTTCTTCCCTTAATAATTTAAATAGAAGAGAAATCATATATATTGACATCTTCAATTTTTGAAATTTTCAAACAATTTGGAATTTCATCCACTCAATTTTTCTATAAATGCATAAAGATCCGGAGGATAATAATTAGTAATATTGTTACTAGATGCTTGGCATGTTAAATAGCCTTATGTACGGGTTTGAGGTGCTGAATAAATGAAAAAAAATGATATTTTTCTTTTAAGTTGAAAGAGTAATAACGAATTATTAAAGAGAAAGAATTTCTAATTATTCTGAAGAAAATCTGGCAACAGTCTATGCAGCTTCCATCTCTCGCAATTAACGAAATTTTCACGTTGCATAAAAATCTGCGGTCTAATAATAACAACGATGCTAATCGCACAGATGCTGGCAGACGCTGGCAAAACGTCGATAAAGCGAAACAAACATGGTAACAGCGAAATAAGGAGAACAAGCGGCGTTAAAGGGTACCGCGATCAATTTAGTAAATAAATGAAGCAAATGAGGCTCGCGTAGCGCAGCAAGCGTGGCGTGCAAGGGCGGCGCTGCTATTAAACCTAACCCAGATCTCTCGTTGTAATAAGAACGTTAAATAAGTTTGAATGTTCCATCCCCGCGCTCGAACGAAAAAACCTTCACCGGGAACGTAAACTTCTATTTAGTCGCCGGTCTCTTATCTCCGAATCGATAAAATTGTAATTCCGTCTAAACGACCAGGGAGATCTATTAACACAAAACTTTTAATTAATTCGACGTTGACCCGAGAGCACCGACATCGTTTGCATTATTTCTACGCGGAAGCCATATTCCGAAATAACGATTAACAACCGACCGACAGGAGCCGAAATTCTCCGCAATTTTTCGAAAAATTCTGAAGTTCTACGTTTTGCAGATTTAATGAAATTCTCGGAAAAAATTGCGAACAATTTTTTTGGAACAACGACGAACAACTAAATTCTCAGGAATCAATTTAAAAAAATTTTATATAGAGTTGGAAGCCTGAAATTCGGGAATAAATTGATAACAAATTCCCCAATCGTTTCTGTGCTGCAACCACCGATTTTTTTGGAACAACCGATTTTCGAAGCAATCCGAAATTCTGAGCAATCAATATAAAAAAATTTTTAAAAGATTTTGTAGCCTAAAATTCGGGAATATATTGATAACAAATTCCCCACTCGTTTCTGTGCTGCAACCACCGATTTTTTGGAACAACCGATTTTCGAAGCGATCCGAGATTCTGAGCAATCAATTTAAAAAAAATTTTAAAAGATTTCGTAGCCTGAGATTCTGGAATAAATTGATAACAAATTCCCCAATCGTTTCTCTGCTGCAACCAGCGATTTTTTGGAACAACCGATTTTCAAAGCGATCCGAGATTCTGAGCACATTCAATTGAATTATTTTTTAAAAAGAATTTGTAGCCTAAAATTCTGGAATAAATTGATAACAAATTCCCTAATCGTTTCTCTGCTGCAACCAGCGATTTTTTGGAACAACCGATTTTCAAAGCGACCCAAAATTCTGAGCAATCAATTTAAAAAATTTTAAAAATGAGTTTGTACTCTGAAATTGTGGAACAAATTGATAACAAATTCACCAATCGTTTCTGTGCTGCAACGAGCGATTTTTTGGAACATCGACGAACAACCGATTTTTCAAAGCGACCCGAAATTCTGAGCAATCAATTAAAAAATTGTTTAAGAACGGTCTGTAGCCTTGAAATTGTACATTTTCCAGGAAATCCTCTGCTTCTTCCCCGGGAATGCGGGCCAGAAATTTTAATGAAACTCAACGTTGTGTTTCAGTTAGCGAATTTAATGTACGCCGAAGTTATTCGATGCGCACGGCTCGGCGCGGCACCCGTAAACTCCTTTGCAGGAATGCAGATTTGCATAAACCTCCACGGTCTACTCGTCGCTGATCTAAAATATTAATTTCAGGGTCAAACCTCTGCGGCCCGCGATCTTCTTCCTCTCACGCGGCGTCGTCATACGCGAACGGAATATCTAATTCCCTGTATAATTTAATTGGACGATGCCCGGCAATTGAAGGGCCCGCTGCTGTAACGAGGCGGCTACACGTTTTTGCGCAATTTCTCCTGTATATCCCATTGCGCTCGGTAATATTTCACTCGACGCAAAAAGAGGAACGAGAAGCAATTAAAAAGCACTGCTTCGAGCGTGCTACAAATTGATGGTCGACTAATATTTTTACAACGGACGCGAAACCTACGTCGACTGTTTAAATAAATGCGATTCAAGTACCGAAACCGTCCCATTCCTGTATCGAGGCGGAACAAAAATTGTAACTATCCATTAACTGAACTTCCTTTTTTACTTTCGTAATACCAAAACAAAACTACAGCATTCCGTTTAAGAGAATACAAGGTGGCCTTGGTACGACCCTGAAAAATTGGTTTATAAACAATTTGTTTACCCCGGTAATACGTAAAAAGTAACGATAAGATGTTCTAACATCTTTAGCCTGTCACCTGCCGTTCAGTAAATAGGTTAGCCCCGCCCACAAGCTCCCCTCTTTAAAAAACTGGGCGGAGAAAACAGAGTGGGCGGAAGAAGTTCGTGTTCGGAGAAATGGAATAACAAATTTAGAAAAATCGTTCACGTCGGAGACCAACACATTTTTAAAAAAAACGCCATTTCGGTGAAAGCTTTCGATTCCCAGAGTGAAAATAAAACCGAAAGGGCGGGGGCACGGCGGGATAGGCGTGGCGGACGAGGAGTGGGCGGGGGATCAAATTTCCAGTCGAGTTTCTTTCGCAGAACAGCCCTCGGCAGTTTCCATCTCGAAGATATTTCAGCAACAGGATAACTAAGTAAACACGCATCAAAAGATAAGTTAACATGAAAGGAACTGAATTATATTAGGTCGTCGGAGCTGACGCGAGCCAGTTTTATTCGCGGAAAATATGCGCGCGTTCCTCGCGATCCCTTTCCAGCTTTCCATCGATTTTTCGTTATTCTATTTCGCGTTCGAATCGACTCTTTTTACTTTCTTTATCGTTCATTTTTTATTTAGCTGCATTTGGGTCTTCGATTTCACGTAGACTCGACTCTATTTGCATATTGTGGCGTTTTAATGATTGATTCGACGGACCTTTCGACTTTTACCGAGTAAACCAATTTTTGTTTCCATTTTCCCGATGACAAAATATTGATTGCACCCCGAATAGAACGTACCTAAACCGCGTACTCTGGCTTTCGGTTATATTTTCCGAAACAACGAAAACAAAGTGGAACGTCAATAACAATCTGCGCAACGAAAATAGTCGCAAGTTTTAAAACGGTTAAGCGAACAAACGCGTCGATGAACCTTGACCTTCCGTTACTGTTCCAATAAATCGTATTGACTTTGTCAGCAGGCTTTTATGATCGTTGACGTGCCAGTTAATGCGTTAAGGACACAATGAATTTCTTAAAGGTTTCTAAAGTGGACTGACACTGTGATAAATGTGATTAGAGCAATAAAACGTTCTTTGCTGTGGAAGCGAATCACTTCCAACAGCTTCGGTTTTGGAAATGGGCGTAGCCTCGTCGTTTTTGACGACTAGAGAGACCGGACTCTGCGGAGCAATATTTAAAACTAGAAATGTATCTCAATTATACGAAAAATATGATAGGAAAAATAATTTTACCGAGTCTACAGTCCACTTTCAATTCGCACTTTTCTACAAGATATTTAAAGGTTCGGTTTTGGGCAAACAGCATGGAGTGCTGAAAGTGGGCGTGGCCAAGTCGCTCCTGGCGCCTAAGGAGCTAAGACTCTGCGGGGCAATAAAATATGAAAGGTACAATAATTCTACTGTGTCTACGGTCCACTTTCAGTTTCCACTTTTCTGCACAGAATTTTAGAGATTCGGTTTTGAGCAAACAGCATGTAGTGCTGAAAGTGGGCGTGGCCAAATCGCTCTTGGTGCCTAGGGAACCAGGACTGTGCGGGGCAAGATTTAAAACTAGAAATGTATCAATAATACGGAAAATATGAAAGATGCAATAATTCTACTGTGTCTACAGTCTACTTTCAGTTTCCAATTTTCGCACAGAATTCTAAAGCTTCGGTTTTGGGCAAACGGCGCGAATTGTTGAAAGTGGGCGTGGCCTCGTCGCTCCTGGCGCCTAGAGAGTCAACGCTCTACGGGGCAATATCGAAGAATAGGAATGTACCAATAATACGGAAAATATGAAAGGTACAATAAATTCTACTGTGTCTACAGTCTACATTCAGTTTCCACTTTTCCGCACAGAATTCTAAAGCTTCGGTTTTGGGCAAACGGCGCGTATTGCTGAAAGTGGGCGTGGCCTCGTCGCTCGTGGCGCCTAGAGAGTCAAGACTCTGCGGGGCAATATTGAAAAATCGAAATGTATCGGTAATACGGAAAATATGAAAGGTACAGGAATTGTACTGTGTGCACAGTCTACTTTCAGTTTCCACTTTTCAGCAGCATAAGAATTCCAGTTGTTCATAGAACGAAGAGAGAGAGAGGGGGAGAGAGTTAATATGGGCGCAAGCATCGCGGCGTATCGAATTGCAAATGCGACGTCCCGAGCTTTCACGGCAATGAAAAAGATTGCCATCGTAATTCAGAATATCCAATAGCCGACTGAAAGGGAGTAGGGAGAGCGAGAGACAGGAAGAAAGAGGAAAAAAGCGAGCTGCCAGTGATCTCTGTGTTCGTTTAAACTCGGACTTGACGGACGTGGTCGTCTACTTTTGCAGAGCTGAGAGCTTGCCTGTCTTGTTCCCGTTGCTTTATTTCCGCGGTCGATCCGAAACTGATCGGGTTTCGTGTATGCACCTGTAATTGAAAATATTATTTCCATCGTAATCAAACCGCTCGAACCTGCTCCTCGATACTTCTCTCTTTACAAGCAAACGATTAAATCCCATTTGTTAGTCGTTCTTTGTTAATTTCATTCGTCCCGCAGGACTATTCCCGCAAACCCGGTGTAAAGTAATTAGCAATTAGCCCGCGCTGCAACCTCTGCCACTACTACGCCGGCAGTTCTTCGTTACATGGAACGAGATTATTTTATTCCACCGTGGAAACCGATCTTGTAAACATTATTTTCAAAGCCGGCTAAGAGGACTTTAATTTCGAGCATAATGAGACCGTAATCAGATCAGACTGTTGTTTATCCCGTTCGTAGAACGTTTGGCACGTTTACAGCACCCCGTCAAGGGTATTCAATTCTCGCGTAGAATGTTGCTCGCGAAAATTCGAGCTTCCGAGGTCGCGACTGCGACAAGTTGAGAAATAAATCTCACGAGAAGAAAACGATGAAAAAGGTGCACGAATTAATTCGTGATCCTGTTTTCATAAATTAGTTCTCCATTTACAAACAAACCAAAACGTACCTGCAAAATATAATAACCCGGATCATTTTATTTTAACCCTCATAGCTACAGTAAAATATTCGAATAAGGAACAAAATTGCAGTTGATCAATTACGAGAGCTACGAATTGATTTATACATCTAACATTAGTTTATCCCCAAATGGTGTTCGAGGGATAATAATATTGAACCGAGAAAAATTGGAAGTATAATTTGAACATTATAGAATATGTTTAAAAAGAAGTGAGCACTTTTTAATGATAGCGCAAATAACAATTTCTTATCATAAATGCATCAAATCTGATTATGAAACGTCAACGAGAACACGTCGATTGTATTGTTTGTACACGAAACGTGCTGTCGAATAAACTTTTGGAACAACCGTATGCATGGTTAATCGACAACAAAACGCATTCGAGATATCCTGGTTGTTTAATTCCGATTCGGGATGGTACTGGAACATTACAAACAGCGCTGTAAAAACGCACAATTACTTCGTTAACTCTAATACTTCAATGGCACAGCTATTTCCTGCTGCGATTGCATGGAGTTTAATTGCCCCCGGAGTCAACCTATAATCTATTCTCGAGACCGTGGCTGCCGTCGACTACCGAGCAAACATTATCCACGCTTTTTACCCGTCCGAGTGCATAATAATGGGACGCGTGAACCATTTCGCAGCGATCCACCATCTCACTCTGTACCCGCCAAATTATTAACGATACAATCGCCCTTCGCTCGCCGAGCACAATGCACGCGGAACTTTTCTCTCTCTCTCTCTCTCTCTCTCTCTCTCTCTCTCTCTCTTGCTCCCTCCATACGCAATCACCGTTAAATGAATGAACAAGCCCCGTTTGATTAGAACTCCCTCCACGGATAACAGAAAAGATCGAATTCACTCCAGAGATCCTGCATAAAATTGCATCGGTTCCCATTTGCTGCCAATTATTTCTCTCTGTTCTCGAAAACGATTTACAGTGATTCTCAGAACTGTTGCAATGATTAGAATTATTGATTAGAAATTACAAAGAATATCACATAAACGCTTTTGAAGAATATGAATTCAAAGAAGAAATATTATTCAACTTTGAAAGATACGTAAAATGACAATTTATCTTGGTCCTTAATAGTATATATAATCTGTTCATTTTTAAAGCATTTCAACATTTTTGCACCTCGCTAAATCGATCATATTTTTAATACTTAATGTAGCAGTCTTTGGCTTTAATGATAGCATTTAATCGTTTCGCAACACTGTTCAAAAATCCTTCAGGAATACCGTTCTTATTTTTTTAAAACCTAACTAAACGTTCGTTCACTATGGAGTGTCTATTTCGCACTATAATTCTATTTTAAATTATTTATTCAATTAATCCGCTGTATTCGTGTTTAAAATCTATATTTAAAAGTAATCAGTGTTTTTCGCACTATTATTTTCTTTTTGTATGCTAAATCGCACTAAATTTGATTAAATTCAGCTTTAATAATCCCGTTCGCGTTTCGCGGAACTTTGAATAATATTAACTACACAATATTTTAAAAATTCATGATCTCATTTAAATGGTTTTTAACACAAAACCTACCGGGCTCTAAAAGTAGCCGATACATGATGCCTTATAAAAATAACAAGATTAAATTTATTTGATCTTTGTGCGGTTCATATTATAATATCTCAGCTATTAAATGTATTTATTAAATCATTTACCACGACAGAAACTTAATAATTTGTATTTTCAAAGTTCAATAATATTTCTTTAATTTTCAAAAAAATTCATATTCTTCAAAAGCGTTTATGTGATAGTTTTTGTAATTTCTAATCAATAATTCTAATCATTGCAACAGTTTTGAGAGTCACTGTATTTCAATCGAATATATTTAAATAAAATTTTAATTTCTAACTTATTTAAATCAGAATAGTTTCCACTTCATCCCTTAATTATTTTGAACAGAGTCTACTAAATTTATCAATGTTATTAATTTCTATTTTGATTTGATAATGTATAGCTATCGAAGAAAACACGTCGGCATACAATAGATATAAATTTTCACAATTTTTGAAAAACACACTGAAAATTACCGAAACCGTAAAATAAATCGTAGGACAAGGTGTTATTATTCTACAAGGTTCTATTCTTTCACTGTTTCATATTTCGCGCAGCCAATTTCTTCATGAACGCATACAAATCCACCGAAGTCAGAAAAAAGAAAAATCATTCCACAGATTTTCTAATTCATAGCGCGCACGTAATTTTATTGATGAAAATATTATGAATTCACTGACGGAAATTCTACGAATTGCAAATCACAAAGCTAACGCAATTCTAGTAACCTTGAAGACGATCTAAATGTAGATCGAAGAACACGTAGGCATACAACAGATATAAATTTCCTCAATTTTTAAAAAACCCACTGAAAATTACCGAAACCGTAAAATAAATCGTAGAGCAAGGGGTTGAAGGGGTTGAATATTCTTCAAGGTTCTAATCTTTCACCGTTCCATATTTCGCCCAGCCAATTTCTTCACGAACGCGTACAAATCCACCGATGCCATAAAAAAGAGAAATCACTCCACAGATTTTCTAATTCATTAATTCCAATTCTAATTCATGATTCTAAATAATTACGAACTCACTGACAGAAATTCCACGAATTTTGCACGGCGAAGATATTAAAATTGCCCGTCGAAATGACACAACGGAAAGATTTCGTGCGTTCGAAGAAGAAAAATGATCAAACGTTCTGGAGAATGCAAACATTGCAATTGGCTATAGTTGCAGGTACCATAAACAGTCCGCCATGATCGAGCGCACGTTGCATGTGATTGTCCGTCGATGCAGTGGAGAAATATTTGGCAGGTTTGTTGCACGCGCGATTGGTTAATTGGCGCAAACTCTCGCTCGCGTACACGAGCGAGTAGATAAATAACAAAGCCGGGAGCGCGGTCTACGAAAATTCATGCGCGCACAACAGTTGACTCGATGGGACACGTGGTGGTTTGTTATGGTGGGGGTATCGAGAGGGCGGTGATCGAACGGTGGGGGCGTTTCTGGGTCGAAGGGAGGGGAGAAAAAGAATGAAAGAAGAGTGGAGAGGAAGAAGGGTTGTGCAATAATAAAAAAAAAAAGAAAGAAGATGACGAGGGCTAGTAGATGCAATTGCGATATCAATGGCGCAGGGGGTTTCGCAGACGATGCAGCTGTGGCAGAGAAACGAGATTAACGCTATAAATACCATTGGTGGTCGAGCCAGGCCGTGTCTCTCGACCGACTGCAGAAACTGTTGGCGCGGACTGTACTCTTAAAACATTGGAAATAGTTATGGCAGCGGTGCTCATCGCTCGGCTACCATACTTCGACTCTTTTTCTTCGCTTTCTCCCTGTCGTCGTTTCGTTCCATCTCCCCTCCAAGCCACGTGTTATCGATTCAATTATGTAAGCGGCCTCTCTCTTTCTCTCCCTTTCTCCGTCTCTCACCCTCGTTCTCTCTTTCTCTCTCGATTGACAAGCGTACGCAGGCGGCACGGTCATTAGCGAACTTTCATTCAAACGATCGACTACGTTTTTACTGCTCCTTTTTTCCCCTCCCTGTCCGTTTCTCGCCCTCTTCGTCGGCGTCTTCTTCTTCTTCTACTTCTTCTTTCTCGTCCCCTGCATCTTTATTTTTCAATCGTACCCCAGGCTTTTCGTACCTCTTCTCTCACCCCCATCGTCCCATGGTGATTTGTCGTTATCGCTGTTATCCTTGTTCACAGAACCCCCCTTTGATAAAACGTGACGAGCGATTCTAGCGGGTTTGTTTATTACCTCTCTGTCTATTATGGATCGTTATGTACTCGCGTTATCGCGTTCATTTTCTCATTGATTTTTTAACGGAAATTAATTCGACCTTTAATAATAATTCTCTTCGACATTCGCTGCGAGCGCCTTTGTCGTTCTACTTCTTCTCGCACGCTTTTAATGATTCGATAGACTCGATTATTCTAATGTGCGCGTTTTAATGAGAACGAAATCTAAATAAAATTTGTCTTCTCACCTTTAGAATTCTGCGCACAGTCACGGTCCGTGCTCGGTGGGCTCGGTGCAAGCGTTGCTAATTCACGTAACTGGTAATTCAGGATTCATTTTATTTTAGTAGCACTGGTTGTACAGTTGTGGTTATTGCGACGGTATAAATTCCTCTATCGCCGTCGACAATTACACAACATTAATTATTGCGTTCGACTGAAAGTATTTTTTTATTATGTATAATTTTCTTTTTCTGTATATGTATATTTTTATGTTTTAATGTATATTTTTATGTATTAATGTGTATTTTTATGTATTAATATATATTTTTATGTATTAATGTATATTTTTATGTATTGATGTATATTTTTATGTATTGATGTATACTTTCATGTATATTTTTATGTATTAACGTATATTTTTATGTATTAACGTATATTTTTATGTATTAATGTATATTTTTATGTATTAATGTACATATTTTTGTATTAATGTATATTTTTTTGTATTAATGTATATTTTTATGTATTATTGTATATTTTTATGTATATTTTTATATATTAATGTATACTTTTATGTATTAATGTATATTGTATATTTTTATATATTAATGTGTATTTTTATATATTAATATATATTTTTATATATTAATCTATATTTTCTATGTGTATTATTTGTGTTTTGAATAATTGAAAGTATCTCAATTGTGTTATCTATTCGATCGTCTCTCGACAACAATTTTTTACCACAATGTGGTTCTCCAGCAAAGCTTTAATTGCAGTGAAAAGAAAATTCAGAATAAATTGACAAGCCGATATCAACATCGAAATTACGTTAAAGATCAAATACTTGATTACTCCGACACCAATAATAATTAAATAGCCGTAAAGAAGGATCTGTTGGAAAAATATTTTCAAGGGCGACGGTCGATCGTTTCACGGAACAAACACTTTTCTGAGTATAATTGTTGCATTAATAGCTTGTTGGCGATGCAACATTCGCCTCGTTCCAACGCATTTTATTCGTTTGTAGTATTGCAGAGATAAGCACGCGGCCGTGTGCCGATCGGCTTATTATTTATGCTCGGTTGTCAGCGGTCGGCCAGCGGTGCTTAACCGCGTAACATTGTAATTCCGTATACTACACAAGCGTCCGAATTCGGTCGTAGCTTCTTACTCTAACTGTACACGGTTGGAGGTTACAAACGCGTGTACGGGTTAACGCGTCCCGACTCACCGTTCTCTCTCTTTCTCGTTCGTGAATAAAGAATCGGAGGAGAGGACGCGTGGGAATGGGAAACCCGGTGGACCCAGTGGCAGAGTCGAATCTTTCTATGTACTCGGATTTATAAATATTGATTGTGACGTTCCTTTGCTTATCTTATCTCCGATTTTATCTCGCCGCCGAGAATTGATGGATCGCCCACGGAATTTTAATAGTTTCACCAATAAATTTCCATTTGTGTCGATACGACTAGACACGAAAAATAACCGACTAGCAAATTCCTCTTCATATCGCGGCGTTTCTAATTTCGTGTAGATTTCAATAGTCGGTTTAGGCTCTAATGCACCGGGTGGCACAAATTTAATGCGACGAGCTCCTCCGAAATTTCTACTGTCGATTTAATCTTTTCGAGCGGACACCATGTTGATTCTTGTTTTGTTCCAGAACCACTGGGTGACTCAAAAATCACTTGACCATTTTAAAATGAAAGAATTCATTTAATTATGTACATATTTTGGGTTGGAACGAAAGTTCGTAATGTTTTTAAATTAAAAATCAAAGATAATATTAAGATTATTTATATCGGGTTGGCAACTAAGTTCGCGACCTTCACATTTTCTCAAACAAAGTTATTTATATATGTTTGTTAAGCACGAGTATTTTATATCAAATTAATAGCAATTTATAGAATGAGGTTATAAATGATACAATAGAAAATTTGTGAAACAAAATGTCACGAATTTTCCTCTCCACATTTTCTCAAACAAATATATATTTGTTAAGCACGAGTATTTTATATCAAATTAATAGCAATTTATAGAATGAGGTTATAAATGATACAATAAAAAAATTATGAAACAAAAGGTCGCGAATTTAGTTACCAACCTAATAGATTTGTTCAATAACATATTTTCCATTCTCTTCTATTACTTTTCGTCATTTTTTAGAAGACTTGTATTATTCAATAAACCTGTGAATAAATATCTTAATTTTATCTTTGAATTTTGATTTAAAAACGCTACGGAACCTTTCGTTTCAACCTAATACATAAAACAATGCAACATTACAAAAGCTGTTAAAATAGAATATAATTACTGTGGTGTCCCATTTTTAGAAATCAAGGAAGTCTGCTATTGTTAGAAAATATTCTAAAGAATACTCAGTAATATTTTCTATAACATTCGCAGAGATTAATCACAAGTAAGATTGTAACATAGCTGTGACCAGCTGAGTACGCGAGATCCGTTTGCGAGACAAGAAACTGCGGCAATTACAATTTCCAATTACATTAAAGTGTCAGCTGGGTCAAGCGAACTGGATCAATTTCACAAGACAGGAATAAGAAGATGCAATTAACAACTTATACATAATAACATATCTTTTTACATACTCGTAAATGGCAGAACTTATACGTTTTGCTCACCCTATATGTATACGCCCAAGTGGACGCTGAAAATAGGAATACACGAGAGTCAGCGCAAGTGACGACGTGGTTTAATAAAATGATGCAGCGACAAAAATATATTAAATATAATCGCCGTACTACTTATTTCCCTTATTCATTTCTGACAAAAATTAGTTTTACTTAATACAGCAGAGACAGAAAAATGTAAAAATAGTTTTACATTATTTCCAAACTATTAAAGAAATGATATGTGGAAATAATTTTAAAATAAAAATGTGCTACTTGAGTAAATAAATTTCCCTTATTTCTTTCTGACAAAAATTAGTTTCATTTAAAACAGCAAAGCCAGAAGAATTTAAAAATAGTATTACATTAACTCCAAACTATTAAAGAAATGATATGTCGAAATAATTTTAAAATAAAAATGTGCTACTTAAGAAAATAAATTTCCCTTAATTATTTGTGACAAAAATCAGTTTCATTTGAAGAACAGAAACAGAAGAATTTAAAACTAGTTTTACATTATTTCCAACCTATTGAAGAAATGATATGTGGCAAAAAATTTAAAACAAAATTGTGCAACTTAAGAAAATAAATTTCCCTTATTTATTTGTGACAAAAATCAGTTTCATTTAAAAAACAGAAGCAGAAGAATTTAATAATAGTTTTACATTATTTCCAACCTATTAAAGAAATGATATATGGCAAAAATTTTAAAGTAAAATTGTACTGCTTAAGAAAATAAATTTTCCTTATTTCTTTCTGACAAAAATCAGTATCATTTAAAACAGCAGAAACAGAAGAATTTAAAAATAGTTTTACATTATTTCCAACCTATTAAAGAAATGATATGTGGAAAAAAATTTTAAATAGAATTGTGCTACTTAAGTAAATAAATTTCTTTCGTAAAAATCTCCGCTGTCCACTAATTGGCAACTGGAACGAGAGTTTCCGAGCGTAATCTGTTGAAAAATTCCATGGCCTGTGAATTTTGTTGGGAGAAGAGCAGACTATACCCTGCGTAGCTGATAGTCCGAAGAGCGTGGTGTAGTTTCGCCTAATAGTTTCCCAAGAAACGGCTTGTAACAGTTTACGTGGCTCGCACACGTTGCAAGAGTTTAGGAGCGTTTGGAGTGGGGGCGCTGGAGGGAGTAGTCACGTCAGTGCTGATTATATCAGTGTGTCACGACAGACACGTATTACATTAAACGGCTGACAGTGTTTACCGAATGAATCATGTAAAGTGCAACAATAAAACGATGTCGACGGACAGCGACAGAAAAAATAACGACAGAGACGCGAGACGAAGAAACAAGATAGCCAACAAAGGAAGAATCGAATGTTTTCTCGAATACTTTTTGGTGGATCGATACGTCCGATGAATGTTCAATCGGAGAAAATGTGGTACTTAAGAAAATAAAATTCCCTCATTTATTTGTGACAAAAATCAGTTTCATTTAAAATAGCAGAAACAGAAGAATTTGAAAATAGTTTTACATTATTTCCAACCTAATAAAGAAATGTTATGTGGAAAAAATTTTAAAATAAAAATGAGCTACTTTAGAAAATAAATTTCCCTTATTTATTTCTGACAAAAATCAGTTTCATTTAAAATAGCAGAAACAGAAGAATTTGAAAATAGTTTTACATTATTTCCAACCTAATAAAGAAATGTTATGTGGAAAAAATTTTAAAATAAAAATGAGCTACTTTAAAAAATAAAATTCCCTCATTTATTTGTGACAAAAATCAGTTTCATTTAAAATAGCAGAAACAGAAGAATTTAAAAATAGTTTTACATTATTTCTAACCTATTAAAGAAATATGTGGCAAAAATTTTAAAATAAAAATGTGCTACTTAAGAAAACAAATTTCCCTTATTTATTTGAGACATAAATCGGTTTCATTTAAAACAGCAGAAACAGAAGAATTTAAAAATAGTTTTACATTATTTCCAACCTAATAAAGAAATTATATGTGGCAAAAATTTTAAAATAAAAATGTGCTTCTTAAGAAAATAAATTTCCCTTATTTATTTGTCACAAAAATCAGTTTCATTTGAAAAACAGAAACAGAAGAATTTAAAAATAGTTTTACATTATTTTCAACCTAATAAAGAAATTATATGTGGAAAAAGTTTTAAAATAAAAATGAGCTACTTAAGAAAATAAATTTCCCTTATTTATTTGTGACAAAAATCAGTTCCATTTGAAAAACAGAGACAGAAGAATTTAAAAATAGTTTTACATTACTTTCAACCTATGAAAGAAATATGTGGCAAAATTTTAAAATAAATATGTGATACTTAAGAAAATAAATTTCCCTTATTTATTTGTCACAAAAATCAGTTTCATTTGAAAAACAGAAGAATTTAAAAATAGTTTTACATTATTTCCAACGTATTAAAGAAATGATTACCTATTAAGAAGAATCGAATGTTTTTTCGAGTACTTTTTGGTGGATCGATACGTCCGATGAATGTTCGATCGGAGAATGTTTGGTATTAATTGGGTACCGGTGCAAACCGACGCAACGTTGCAAAGTGACGCTAATGAATTATTAATCGATACACTCGGAACGCCGTCGACTGCAAATTTACTTCCGCCTGTACAAACACAGCCGGCCGGCGCGCGGTGCTCTGCTGGCGGATTAAATTTGATAGCGAGGTTGGGGGTGGCAGAAACAGACAGTAGCAACTCTATTTTAATTTATACGGGCCCCGTGGACGTCTGGGCCCTTTTAAGATGGCGAGAAACACGAATCTCGCCAGGGAAAACTGTCTTCTACGAAAATAGGTCGAGCAAACGACTTTATGAACTTAATGAGCAGAAGAACCGCCCCATCCGCACCCCCACCGAGCGACAACCACCCTCTTTATCGAAATAGAACGGCCGAAACCCTCACAGCAAAGCAGCGGCGCGTGTCGTACTCGGTCGTTGAAAATTTCTAACAAAATCGAGGCTAATTTTTACCATTGAAAACCTTGGAAGATCCAAGTAGTTGATTCTGAAAATCGTTCAATTCTTGCAGTATGCATCCCCGTTCAAAAGTATGTGGACAACAAATTTAATTTTTTATACGATCTAGTTTACACAGTACTACAGAATAAATATTTTAATAATAATTATATGAGTTTCATATTTCGAAATTTTCTTTTCTCAACCCTTTAACACTAGGTTTGTGGGACCCGTTAAAATGACGGGTTCTAATATTCTTAATTTGCAATTATTAAGATTGCAAAGATTCTTCCCTGAGAAATAATTTACCAAATTTAATTCTTGGGGTATATGCTATCGGAAAAATGGCCAAAAATTTGAATAGACACATTCTTGTTATGTTTATAAATTAATGTAAAATAGTTATATATAGACCTCCGTAAACCTAGTGTTAAATATCGTTTTAAAACTTCTCTAATGCTTTTGTCGATAAATAAAAAAATTATTTTTACGTCTATGATATATACACTCTCGCTCAAAATTATGTGAACGACACGTTTTGAATTTTTTATGCGGTCTAGTTTATATACAGTTAATAACAAATTCATTATATATCTCACCAATAATTATTATTATTGTCTTGAGAAGACAGCGAACCACGCTATTGCATCATCGTAGATTGAAACAGTATTAGCCCTGCCGAAGAAACTTTAATTTATTCAAGAGATTGTAACAATTAAACTATACAATTTGGCACTATTAAAATAAATTATACTTACAACAAAGTGTTCACATATTTTTTATTATGTCGTCTAGAAATTAATATTTGATATTTGAGTGTGTCTGATGGAAATTAATATTTGACATCTGTGAGTGTTGAGTCTGTCTTTCAGAAATTAATATTTAACTTTCGTGAGTGTGCTGTATCGTTTAAAATGGTTAAAAAAATGCTACTGGGGAATTTTCCAACACAGACGAAGATTCCTTAAATGTGAAAATTGGTCGTTGAGTAATTAAGCAAATATATTTGTATATTGTGCAATTCCATGAACTTCGACGATGGACTTGCCCGGTTTTTACAGCAAGTCGTTCAATTATGCTTGAGGGGACCGACCGGTTTTCACTGCGAACGGCATCCGGGGAACTCATAAGCGTTGATCCTCTAACTGCGAGTAATTAGGCTCGCGGGAAAGGTGTAACACCGTGAAGCGGGATGGTTAAAGGTGGCTAAACTCCCATGAGTTACCTCTGGCTATCAGAATCGATATTATTCCCACATACACTACTTTACAAAAGAAAGAAGCACCCAGTATAATTATAAGATACAATGACAAACAATATCTTTATGTAGAAATTGTATCGTACAATGATTGATTAATTGCAGTTAAAGTATTAGATAATCCGCGATAACGCATAATATATTCTCAGAACTATTCCATTAAACAGCGGAATACTTTTTCAAAACTTACCGTGCTCTTAATCAAATTGTTTATGCTCTCGGCGCAAGGGTTTGATCATTTGTTACTTAATTTGCAAAGCCATTTTCCAAATTAATAAAGTAATTTCATTCGACAGTGTCTCGATAACCGACATGCAATCAACAAGTGCATGTTCACGTCGAATTTATTAATGTTTATCACAAAGCTAACGCAATTCTAGTAATCCTTGAAGATGATCTGAATTTAGATCGAAACGTCGGAATTACTGTAAATCGACGAACACGTAGGCATACAACAGATATAAATTTTCTCAATTTTTAGGAAATTCATTGAAAATTACTGAAACAGTCAAATAAATCGTAGGGCAAGGGATTAATATTCTTCAAGGTTCTAATCAAACACTGTTTCATATTTCGCCCAGCCAATTTCTTCATGAACGCATACAAATCCACCGAAGCCATAAAAAAGAAAAATATTCCATAGATTTCCTAATTTATAGCGCGCGCGTAATTTTATTGTTGAAAATATTATGAATTCACTGACAGAAATTCTACTAATTGCAAATCACAAAGCTAACGCAATTCTAGTAACCCTTGAAGATGATCTAAATGTAGATCGAAACGGCGGAATTACTTTAGATCGAAGAACACGTAGGCATACAACAGATATAAATTTTCATCATTTTTAGGAAATTCACTGAAAATTACTGAAACAGTCAAATAAATCGTAGGGCAAGGGATTAATATTCTTCAAGTTTCTAATCAAACACTGTTTCATATTTCGCCCAGCCAATTTCTTCATGAACAAAATGAATAAAGAAGAAAAATATTCCATAGATTTCCTAATTTATAGCGTGCGCGTAATTTTATTGTTGAAAGTATTATGAATTCACCGACAGAAATTCTACTAATTGCAAATCACAAGGAATTCGAATTTAGTTCGAAACGTAGAATTACTTTAGTAATTTGCAAAATGGCTTTGTAAATTAAGTAACAAATGACCGAACTCTTGCGCCGAAAGCATCAACAATTTTATTAACAACAAATGCGGTCGATAGAAAGCTATAATCACTGCGTTCTTATTTGAATTTTTATGCTTTCTTTTGCACAGTAGCGTAATGGAGTGCAGTGGACAAAGTTTAAACAATATCGAGTTAAAAATTGGTGATCGGGACATCAACAAAAGCACGTGGGTTCGGATAAAAATCGACGACCTCGTGTGCATGTATTGCAGTGCGATCACTTTCAGTGAAACGACCCACATATGTATATTACGATGCAGTAAATGTACAGTATCTCCACTATACACACACTATGATCTAAAAAACTGTTTAAAAAGACTGTACATTTACTGCCACGTGAGATGCACGTGTACAAACTTTCTATGCAACTTTTTCATCGTATTATGTCTTTCGTAATTCGATAATCGACGAAGAATTTACAATAGTTTCTTTTTCCTTTTTTTTTTTAAATACAGTTGAACAGTTTCACAATCAACATTTACTACTCCAGTCGGTTAAAGTAATTCGACGAGTGACTATATAAACTCTCGTCTGCTAAGAGTTTCAACAATAAAGATAAGCCTCTTATCTGCTTCTCTTGTTTCTTTTTATTGTGACTCATTCTGTAGTTATATTTCGTCGTCGAGGAACCAGAAGCTGGATGCGCGACCTCAAGATAAAGCAATAAAGAATATTATCAATTTGTTAGAGCTGCATCATTGAAATAAGTAGTGCGATCAAAATGTAATTTGCTGCAGGAATGTATACCCTGTTAGTTCAGCTATAGTATGGGTTAAGTTCGCGAACTGCCTCTGGCTATGCCCCGTCATTGTACGAGACTCTAGATTGTACTTGCAACCCTCGAATACACAACGTTGCCACCAAATGTTATTCCTGAAATATAAATACAATTCACTCGACTGTGAATTTTCTAAACCTGTTATTAGTTTCTCTTCATGTTTCTTCTCTTTGTAGGAATTTATATTTGATCGACTCTGAACTTATCTATTACTAGACTGCAGATTTTATGCATTTCTTACGAAAATGGACTGATATAATTTAAAGCAGTGTACGAATTTATGATTTAACGACATCAATGTATTAATTTCAGCTTAATGAGAGAATTAAATGAAATTTCTATTTGGCTCCAGCGTCTTGCGATCAATGCAAAGATTGTAAAAACCTGTTATTAGTTTTTTTCCATGTTTCTCCTCTTTTTAGGAATTTATATCTGATCGACTCATAACTTATCTATTACTAGACTGCGGATTTTATGCATTTATTACGAAAATAAACTAATACAATTTATAGCAGTGGACGAATTAAGAAGATTCAAGGACATCAATG
This sequence comes from Lasioglossum figueresi, assembly GCA_028455805.1. Classification (NCBI taxonomy): domain Eukaryota; kingdom Metazoa; phylum Arthropoda; class Insecta; order Hymenoptera; family Halictidae; genus Lasioglossum; species Lasioglossum figueresi. Next base: position 4,000,002 of record CM052197.1, read on the forward strand.
TATTAATTTCAGCTTAGTAAGAGAATTAAATGAAATTTCTATTTCGCTCCAGTGTTTTCCGATCAATGCAACGATTCTAAACCTGTTATTAGTTTCTTTCCATGTTTCTCCTTTTTTTAGGAATTTATATCTGATCGACTCATAACTTATCTATTACTAGACCGCGGATTTTATGCATTTATTACAAAAATAAACTAATACAATTGAAAGCAGTGGACGAATTAAGAAGATTCAAGGACATCAATGTATTAATTTCAGCTTAGTAAGAGAATTAAATGAAATTTCTATTTCGCTCCAGTGTTTTCCGATCAATGCAACGATTCTAAACCTGTTATTAGTTTCTCTTCATGTTTCTCCTCTTTGTAGGAATTTATATCTGATTGACTCTTAACTTATCTATTACTAGACTGCGGATTTTATGCATTTCTTACGAAAATGGACTCATACAATTTAAAGCAGTGGACGAATTTAAGATTTAAGGACATCGATGCATTAATTTCAGCTTAATAAGAGAATTAAAAGAAATTTCTATTTCGTTCCAGTGTGTTACCATCAATTCAAACATTTTTTTAATTTGAAAAAAAGTACCGCAAACTATTACATCGTGGATTTAGTTAACCGTAGAAATGTCTGAACCTTTCTGAAATATTTTAAGGAGCAATTAAAACGTGAATAAAAATTCTTCCTTTAAAAAATTCAATTTTCATGTCTTTGTTAATAAATGCAAACATTTTTTTAATTTGAAAAAAGATCCGCAAACTATTACATCGTGGATTTAGTTAACAGTAGAAATGTCTGAATTTTTCTTAAATATTTTAAGGAGCAATTAAATCGTGAATAAAAATTCTTCCTTTAAAAAAATTCAAT
>CM052197.1:4000968-4012423 GCA_028455805.1 Lasioglossum figueresi
TTATTGCATCTACCGTTTAGCTTTTTATTGTTAGAAAGAATATGATTTTTATCCGACGTGCTCAAATCATAAACTTTGTTCAAAAGTTTCTCGTGAAAACATTTTTACGACTATCATTGTGAAAGAAAAATCAGAAACTAATTTTTTTTGCATTTCAATTTTCATCCATGAATTTAGTACAATAGAGTAGCACAATAAATCCCAATTAATTAAACTGCTGCGTGGACAATAGTATCTTGTTTTATAATCGTAGAAGAAAAATCAGAAACGAATTTTTTGTGCATTTCAGTTTATCTATGAATATAGTAAAACAGAGTAGCACAATAAATCACAGCAAGTTCGGAAATGATTTTCATTACGATATGTCAAATCGATTCTTAACGAGCTTCGACGTCATTTTGGTCGAAATATTTCGAACTCCCATAATAATAAAGTTCTTTGGAACTGTTCAGTTTCGTTTAGCATAAAATTTGCACAACGAATCGTCCATTGTTTGCTTCTCTTTACCATTCGACAATGCTGGAAATTATTTTCAAAGATATCGAGTAATATTCGAAGCTCGACCGGACAGAATAAACATAACCGTGTACAGTTGTATATAAATGCGTATTGTTAAAACGAATATTGTTTGGAGACAATGGTTTCATTCGACTAGGAATCGCGAGCACGGCGAGCCGGCAATTATACGTCGGACAAAGAATAAATTGTTTAAGCGGGCACGGACGACTATTCATAAATATTGAACGGCGCGCAGCAGTTATTATAAATAATGCATAGGCGGGAGGGGGTAGAAGAATAACTACACCGGTGTTCTCCGTTTAATCGCGGGCCACATTACGTAATTGTTTGCCAATAAAGCGACGAAATTAACTTATTTCTCGTGTAATCACAGCAGTCGGGGAGCCGTAAAAAAGAGAGACCCCCGCTAAGCAATTCCGCTTGTTCGAGTTCGTTTACGTAAGAGAGCGGAAAACGTTAACATTTTCGTCTAGAATCGCAAACTGTAAGAACAAGGCGAAGAAAAAGAAGAAGAATTAAGAGGAACAACGAGAGAGAAAAAAAAAGAAGTACCCTGTGCCTGCAACGTGTTTAATTGCAACTATCGATCTGTTACATAATTAATGAACTTGCTCGTTCTTTGTCGACTGCAAGAGCCGGGGATTAAAAACAAGGTAGGACAATAACAGCGGAGCTGTAGCAGATTCCGTTTTTACGGTCCCGGAGCTTAGGAAAAGTAAATTGCAACGATCAAGACCGGGGCAGAACGATCCGATTTTCTATAAATGGTTCAATCTCTTTTTCTTTTTCTTCTCTCTTGCTCGTCTCATAAAATATTCAACAACCCGCGTATCTCTCGATACACTTTAATATTATTATTGGCAAACAACGACGTAAACTGCGTAATACGCCATGCAACAGCGAACTCTCTGTTTGTTTAATTAAATTCCCGCTCGACATGTTTCTATTCATGGAAAACGTTGCAACAGATGCACCCAGGCGAAAAATATTCGATCGAATTAAACACACAATCGATTATCAACGCCGCGGGGCCGGTTTTTGCGCGTAATATGGAAATGCGGATTTTGCGCCAATAAAATATAACGTAACGTTCTTTTGTGCTCTTTGAATAAACGGAAAATGCGCGTAAAAATTCATCTGTAGAAAATTTATATGTATATTTCTTGAAACGTGGTAAAAAGCCGCTGAAAATCCGACTAAATATATTTTTGGTATTTTTAAGAAACGATCCAGAACAGCGAAATAGCATAAAAATTGCTACAATATTATCAAAAATATAAATAAAATAAAACGAGCATGCAGAATGGAAATATTGTAGGTCGAAAGAATTTGGTTTCCGAATGAAAATATTGAGTGCAAATATTTAATTGTTTTGCGGTGTTTCTAGTTTTTACAGTTGGATATAATTTTCGACCGGCGGAAAAACGACGGAAAAATCTGTACACGTCGAAGCGAATATTTCTACAAGGCATTGTGTGTCTCGATATCGAACGAGGCGGCGCCAATGCGCGTGGGCGTGACTAAAGGAATCTCCGAATGCTTTCGATCGACGTATTTCGTCATTTAACTTTCCAGCGGGATCAAGCAATTCCACAAAATATATGAGGCGGGGGAAACTGGCTCTCTCGAGCGCACACCATCGATACGAGAACTAATGGTCGTTTTTCCTGCGCTAAATTGTCTAATATCAACCTCTCGAAAATTCTCCAACAAGTAAAAACTATGTTCTCCCGTTAACAACAATTTCGCGACTCGCTATTACAAATGATACTACCTTGAATTCCTTGACCGTCATTCTCTATCATTACTGTATTCCGATAACTCCGCAATTAGGGTTGCAACAAATTGAAGGAGCACCATACCTGCAAGGAAAAATCGAAAATTGTTAGTTACAGCGCCCGTGATCGCGGTTGCGAATTTTCATGAAAAATAAATAACTATTTTAATCGAAAGTGAAGCAATTAAAAATAGAAACAGCAATTATATTTCTCTTTAAATTCAGCCAATCGATAATTAACTATTTTTGAAAACTCGATTGTTTCGAGGTACCGATCATTAAAATCGAGCAGACTCTGTGATAAATAAATGAACGGTATTTATAAACCATTTTTGTTCCCACTGCACACCGAAGGACAGACATAAACATGTAAATATGCAGAACGGAGCATAAAGCGAAGAATCTCGGCTCAGCCGTTTTTATACGGTTCTCAGGAATTTAATAAGCAATATAAAACGATGCGTTTCGAAATTGTTCCGCGGCTAGCTGAAACAGTAAAAAGAATATCTAATAAACGATAAGGCATTCCAAATCTTATTTTAAAACATTTCCCGGTCTCCGAAGACCGCGGCACATACAAAAAAAACCCGGTGGACGTACACTCCCGCTCAAAAATATGTGGACACTTTATTGCAAGTATAATTTATTTTAATAGAACCAAATTGTAGAATTTAATTGTTACAATCTCATAAATAAAAGTTTCTTCGACAGGGCTAATACTGTTTCAATCTACGATGATCCATTAGCGTGGTTTGCTGTCTTTTCAAGACAAAAATAATTATTATTGAGATATCTAATGAATTTGTTATTAACTGTATATAAACTAGACCGCATAAAAAATTAAACCTGTCGTCCACATCATTTTGAGAGGAAGCGAATATATCATAGACGTAAAAATAATTTTATTATTTGTCGACAAAAGCATTAGAGAAGTTTTAAAAAGATATTTGTTGGGTTGAAAAAAGAATATTTCAAAATACGAAACTCACATAATTATTATTAAAATATATATCCTCTGGTACTGTGTAAACTAGATCGTATAAAAAATTAAACCTGTCGTCCACATCATTTTGAGAAGAAGTGAATATATCATAGACGTAAAAGTAATTTTTTCATTTATCGACAAAAGCATTAGAGAAGTTTTAAAAAGATATTTATAGGGTTGAAAAAAGAATATTTCGGAATACGAAACTCACATAATTATTATTAAAATATATATCCTCTGGTACTGTGTAAACTAGATTGTATAAAAAATTAAACGTGTCGTACGCATAATTTTGAGAGGAAGTGAATATATCATAGACGTAAAAATAATTTTTTTATTTATCGACAAAAGCATTAGAAAAGTTTTAAAAAGATATTTAAAGTGGGTTCCCCGATAAACGACATAAGGGTTGAAAAGAGGAAATTTCGAAATACGAAACTCGCATAATTATTATTAAAATATATATTCGCTGGTACTGTGTAAACTAGATCGTATAAAAAGTTAAACGCGTCGTCCGCAAACTTTTTAGCGGGGGTGTACAATATCAGACGAATACGTATGCCACATTTATTTTCCATGTTACTCGTCTTCCCTTTTTCGGTTCATTTTAGTTGCATCATTTTATTATTCACGTAACATCGTTACTTCTATCTCATTTTATTTCCATTTTATTCCTGCTTTATTTTCGCCCCGACTTCGTGGCGCGCGTTCTGCTCGGTGCCTGCATAAATACGATGTTATTATTATTATTTTAGTTGTTAGAAATAAACTGCGACGACCGAAATGCATATTCCGCGCGCGGGATACTGTTTAATTTTGATAGGACGACGGCTTTCATTATTCACGGCGAATAACAAACAGCATTCGGAAGAACAATAATGTGAAAACGCGGTAGTGTGCGTTTGGAATATATAATCTCGACTCGAAGCTGCGAATATCGCCTAATTTTGATACGACGATAGGTCCCGTAATTTCCGGCGATAACAACATCAATAATAATAATAGCAATAACAATAATAATTGGAACAGTAATAATATTTCCATTATACACGCATTAGCAGATGCAATAGAGATCGTATGAACGATAAACGCGGAATAACATGCGTGTATAATGCGAGGTTCGGCTTAATTGCTGTTTAAACACCCAACCTTCCTGCTGTGTTCTATTAAGTGGATACTCTCGGCTGTCTGACGTATCACCTGGTTCACGCAACTATTTTTTTTTATTCCACAAGAGAAAGATGGACACCGCGGTGTTACGACGGGAACGAAACCGCGTTGAAGAAATCATTTATTTCTAAATGGAGCGGACAATCAAGAACTTCGGACCGTAATATCTCTCGGAAGTGAAATCATCTAGCATCTCGTCCCGCTTCAGAGACACAGTGACTCTCAAAACTGTTTCAATGATTAGAATTATTGATTAGAAATTACAAATAAATAATAGTGCGGAAAACACTGATTAATTTTAAATATAGATTTTAGACGCGAATGAAGCGGATTAATTGAATGAATAATTTAAAATAGAATTATAGTGCGAAATAGACACTTCATAGTGAACGAAAATTAAGTTATATTTTAGAAAAATTAAAACTATATTCCTGAAGGATTTTTTAACAGTGTTTCGAAAATGGTATAACTAATCGCGTTGAAATGCATTATTAAAAGAAAACAGATTATATATAAAATTAAGGACCAAGATAAATGATTATTTTAAGCATTTTTCAGTTTAATAATATTTCTGTAATTGTCAAAATAATTCATATTTTTCAAAAGCGTTTATGTGATATATTTTGTAATTTCTAATCAATAATTCTAATCATTGCAACAGTTTTGAGAATCACTGTATACACTCGCGAACAAAGTAGATCACGTAAATAATATCGAATAATCATCTCTCAGGCATCCGTGAGATAAAATATGCTTTTAATAAAAATAATCAATTTAAGAATTTCGATTCTGTTTTGTGAAATATGTCGCAGAGATTTCTAAGAGAACTTTGGAGATTTCTCGTTTCGTAATTTTTCATGAAGATTTTAAAAATTTAATATTTCGTGAAGGTTTAAAAAACTGTCTCTTTAACCCTTTGCACTCGGATTTATTTTTAAATTTCGTTGCCAACGATTTGCCCCTACTATTTTAAGTGTTCCATTTTCAATTTACTTCAACGAACAGTGTCTTGACTCGTACTTATTTTAAACAATTCTGTTTACTAATTGTATTAAATATAGCTCTCTCAAACTTTGTTGTAATTGATACTTGTGGAACTTATATTTGTTTTAACTAAAAAGTACGAGTTAAATACATAAAGGAAGAACCAAATACATATGAAAACACGTTCCATTTACATTTTCCTTTCTAAGATGCCAAGTTGCACTCGACATAGGAGTGCAAAGGGTTAATTTGTACGATTCTCAGATGAAAATCCTTCATTAACTCATTTTCTCAGTGTGATCGATACTGGAGAAAAACAATTAAGTGCCAATAAAATTCGTTGAAGGCAGTTCACCTCGTGCACATATGATTTGAGTTACGCTAGCAGTAATAATGACGGCATTAAAGAATTTCCGGCAGCTGAATAAGAAAACCGAGAAACGGCCGAGGAATGCTGGCGAGTATAAAGGACGAGTTAACTCGTCTTACCTGATAGCGATAGAGAGATAAATAGAGAACCCAACCCTTTTGAAACGTTTTGAAAACGGTACTTTTTAAAATTAGAGGCCTTTCTTTTCCTGTTCTGGTGAAAACACCTTCACGTTGTTACTTAATTGTACGCTACCGGACTAACAATCTGTGCGGTAAATTACAAACAAAGCTTCAACTGTGTCTTACGCAACGAAATACATAATGATCGAATAAATTAACGAGGAACGTTGAATCGAGACTGAAAGTGTACATTGTAGAAATATTTGGACGCTGTAATTGCAGATTTTTATGCAAAATAAATAACGCCGAAGTCGATCTCAAGTTACACGTGCATTTATTTCTTTTCCTAAATAATGTTAATAAACAACTAGTTTCTCTCACTAAAATGATTTTTTAGCAAGTCGAAAATCGTACAACAGTGCGTTTCACAATTCTTTAATTCGTGATTGTCTGATATTGTACACCGCCGCTCAAAATTATGTGGAAGACACGTTTAATTATTTATATATATATATATTTTAATAATAATTATGTGAGTTTCGTATTTCGAAATATTCTTTTTTCAACCCTATAAATATCTTTTTAAAACTCCTCTAATGCTTTTGTCGACAAACAAAAAAATTATTTTTACGTCCATGATATATTCACTTCCTCTCAAAACGATGTGGACGACAGGTTTAATTTTTTATACTATCTAGTTTACACAGTTAATAATAAATTCGTTAGATATCTCACCAATAATAATTATTATTGTCTCGAGAAGACAGCAAATTAAGCCGAAGAAACTGCCGAAGAAACTTTTACTTATTCAAGAGATTGTAACAATGAAATCTGTACAATTTGGTGCTATTAAAATAAATTACACTTGCAATAAAGTGTCCACATTCTTTTTTAGCGAGAGACAATAATATTCAATGATCTAACAAATTAATGAACAGCACCAACACTACAACCCTGAAACCAAGTATTGACTCAGGCGAAAGGAATGAAGAAACAGCTGTGGAATAAATTATATACCGGAAAGGCTCTAAACCCGAGTTTTTCGTGAACTGCGCGAGACGTTTCCTAAAAGATCAGGTTCGGGTCCGAGCCGAAAGTCGTTCCGAAGTAACTAAAATCGAACAATTTCGGAAACGGGCCGGGCCGAGACGACTCTCCAGGCTAGCTTTCGGAAAAGAAAAACGAGTGGTGTGCACCCGAGGGATCGAAAAAACGATGGGATATGGGGCAATGGCCCCCGAAGTTCCCCCGAAGTTCCCCCGTAGCCCCCGAAGACCCCCACCCCTAGCCACCTTGTCTCATTGTATACCCTCGACGCGTGTAATAGCATATACATATACATAACATACACCGTGCTGTCCAAGCCCTCCCTCTCTCTCTCTCTGCTTCACTCTATTCTTCTCTCTTTTTCCCTCTGTTTCACTCTGTTTCACTCTGTTGCACTCTGTTGCACTCTTTTCTTCTCTCTGTTTCCCTCTATTTCAATCTGTTGTACTCTCTTTTACTCTGTTTCATTCTGTTTCATTCTGTTGCACTCTGTTCTTCTCTCTTTTTTCTTCTGTTTCACTCTGTTGTACTCTCTTTTACTCTGGTTCACTCTGTTTCATTCTGTTGTACTCTGTTTCACTCTGTTTTACTTTATTCTTCTCTCTTTCTCCCTCTGTTTCACTCTGTTGTACTCTCTTTTACTCTGGTTCACTCTGTTTCATTCTGTTTCATTTTGTTGCACTGTGTTGCACTCTGTTCTTCTCTCTTTTTCCCTCTGTTTCACTCTGTTCTTCTCTCTTTTTCCCTATGTTTCACTCTGTTGTACTCTCTTTTACTTTGGTTCACTCTGTTCCATTCTGTTGCATTCTTTTGCACTCTGTTCTTCTCTCTTTTTCCCTCTGTTTCACTCTGTTGTACTCTCTTTCACTCTGGTTCACTCTGTTTCATTCTGTTGTACTCTGTTTCACTCTATTTTACTTTGTTCTTCTCTCTTTCTCCCTCTGTTTCACTCTGTTCCTTCTGTTTCACTCTGTTCCTTCTGTTTCACTCTGTTTTTCTCTCTCTTTCCCTCAATTTCCCTTCCTCTCACTCCATCTTACTCGGTTTGTCTCTCTCTCTTTCCCACATCAGTTTCCCCTCGCAACACCACGTGTGTCCACGTACCCCCTCTCCCCTGTTGTGTGTGCTCGTTCTCCCTTTCTCTCCCGCAGGTTCTCCTCGTTCCTCTCCCTCTCCTCCAGATGCTCGAAACCCTGTCCTTGTTCCGCTCCAACCCACTTCTATCCGTCCCTCTCCCACCCTCTTCGGAATGAGTTTTACTAAGCACTTTAAAGCTACCGTCACACCGAGAGTGACTCACCACGGGACATAAAGGACCGATGCATAACCGAGATGAACGATACACGAACTCGTGTGACTTTCTCCGTTCCCGGGACACTATTCATTCTGCTGCGGGACTAGCATTTGCTGCTGTGGTTTCTTTTCCGTCGCTACTTCCGCTGGCATCAAAATTTCGTTCGACATTTTTGGGAATTTCCGTTGGAAATTGAGATTCGTTGATTTTTTTTATAGAAACGTTTTTAACTTTGTCGCTTCGTTCTTCGCAGCTGAGAAAATCATTTAAACATCCTGCTAGGCGAAACAAGAATAATTTGCAGATTTTTAAGCGTTCATAAAAATAGTCGAGCCGTAGGTATTAACGCTTCAATGAGATTTAACGCGGTTCTCCACAATTTAAATTAAATTACTCCGCGAATCGATAAAAAAAATTGCACGAAAATCGTACCGAAAAGTAAACGCGATAATAAAATATTCAATTCATCATGTTTCAGCGTGCCCGTGCGCGAAAGAAAGATGTTCGAAAATCGTAGCACAACGTCGACCAAGAAATATTCGCGGTTCGCCGATGGAATATAGAAAAGCGAGCTCCCCGTCGCGCCGGTGAAAAGAAAATAGAAATAGCCGATCGGTGTTTGCATGAATAAAATATTAACATAGAAATCGGGTATCCGTGTTTGCAGCAAAATGCGATACAAGAAAGTTGTTCGGATAGTTGCTCACGCGCCGGTCGCATAGTTCTCATGATTAACTTCACGTTCCAGCGAGCAGCGTCTTATTTTATCTCCGTTCTCGTGGAACGTTTATTATTTAATATTTCCCCTCGGTGATTAAATATTACAGCTGACGAAATTGCTACGGTCCCGTTCAGTTTCGAGAGAGAGAGAGTTAGCACTTCGTCGCTATGGGGGTAGTTCTGTTAATATTCGAAGGGAACAATGATCGTTTTGTATCGAACGATGCCTGGCTGGCACTCGGTTTTAGAAGAGGGAATTAAGAAACTGCCTTTAACGGGCGAGTTTCCTGCTTTCTTGGCTTTATCGGGATAATTTGATTAGAGTTGTAAATGGGACTCGGTTGGCTCGGTGTTTAACGACTCTCCGGCCAGTGGTTCTCCTCGTTTCGTTACTCCCGATAGAAAACCATCCTCGGTTATGCTCAACCAATCCCCGCGTCTCTTTATGCCGCGTGTCCACTTCGGGGCTTTTACACAAGATAGTAAACCCCGATAGTTGACTATCCTCGCCGCGATTACGACTGGTTTATTTCAATGTAGAACACCGCAGACGCGGTTCTAACCGAGCGGAATTACCGCGACTCGGTTCTAATGAAGTCTAGCCTCATAATTAACCCGGCAAAACAAATTAACTGGTCGTTTACGCTCAACCTAGCTACCTCGGTTTTTCCGCCGATCCATCCGCCGATATTTTTACGGCTATAGTCGATTTTAATTGCCACTCCGACGGGAAATGACGGATCTCGAATTCCTCCATTGGAAGTCGAAGATTTCACGGAAATTATTATTATCAATCCTCGAACGGAGGGGCATGGGTCCGTTTTCACCCCGAAATTTGTATTTTCTAACGGTCAATTTGTATTTTCTACCGATCAATTTGTATTTTCTACCGATCAATTTGTATTTTCTACCGGTCAATTTGTATTTTCTAACGGTCAATTTGTATTTTCTACCGGTCAATTTGTATTTTCTACTTCTACCGGTCAATTTGTATTTTCTACCGGTCAATTTGTCTTTTCTACCGGTCAATTCGATTAAAAGCAGCGCAAGGGTTAATCTATGTTTTGGAAATATTATACGGTTGATCGAGTTAAATTTTTATCGAAATGATAAACTAGTATTTGACTGCTCGATGTTTTCTACACGAATCTTAGTCAATTTATGCCACCGACGAAGGTTCGACAAAATCAAGTCTTTGGAAGCTCGCCAAGTTAATGATTAATAGAACGAAGCAAAATATGTAACCGGATTCAAGTTTTGTAATAATGTGATGTCACTCGATGGGAATCTCGCATTCTCTGATTTATAGACACTGAAATATTGTGGATACATTTTAAAAATACATTTTAAAAATACATTTTAAAAATACATTTTAAAAATACATTTCCTCGATCCATGTATAACGAAGCTTACGATTTTAATAAATAATAACAAGGCAGTATTTCGAGGGTTTCATTATTGTTTTGATATTTTTCTGATTCACGCTGTAAAATTAGAATTCTGAAAGTTTGCCAGGCTAATGATGAAGTGAGCAAATAAAACAGCTGAATTCCAGTTCTGTGATAATTTGTACATTTTCTTGATTTGTAGACAATGAAATTATGAAGATGCTTCGGTCGAAGATCTAACCGCTATTTTCAACATTAATTTTGTATTCAGATTTATGATTTTTGGAAGATTAATACGTAGCAAAACGAAATAATCGAAATCTGCTTCGGATTACAATTTTCGTAGTTCACAGAAATTATTCGAAAGATATCATGAAAAATGAATGCGGTCTAAAATGAAGCTTCTAATTTTAATACCACATTGCTGATATTAATTTTATGATTTATGATTTTGGAAGATTAACACGTAACAAAACGAAATAATTGAAATCTGCTTCGGTTTACAATTTTCATAGCTCACAGAAATTATTCGAATGATATCATGAAAAATGAATGCGGTCTAAAATGAAGCTTCTAATTTTAATACCACATTGCTGATATTAATTTTGTATCAATTCACGCCGTAAAATCCGGTCTACCGCGCGGCCCAGTGGGTTAACGATGAAAGGAACGAAACAAAATAATTGGATTCGAGTTCTGCGATAATTTGACGCCGCTGGATGACGGAGTGTCTGACACCCGGCCAGACCGAGCCTCGGTTTAAATATCGGGTTCGTTGAATGCAGAGTCTTCGCGCAGACAGTGGTATAGAGGAAGTTCTTGATGGGTTTATTACATAGCCAGAGCCACACGATTTTCCCGAGCAAATATTCCTCCGACTCGAAACGAAACGATTTATTCGGCGGAGTCTCTCGGTCGATATCCCAGGATCGCCTCCTTCGTGTGCCAATTGTCGAAAGCTAACCTTTCGAACACCTTCCCCTTCCCTGGGCACTGCAATTGGTTAAATTGGCGAGGAACTCCAAAATAATTTCAAACAGATTGGTACGAATTCAATTGATTCGCCTCGCAGACTCCTG
>CM052197.1:4012523-4031908 GCA_028455805.1 Lasioglossum figueresi
AACAAAAACGTGGAAAAACAAAAACGTGGAAAAACAAAAACGTGGAAGAACAAAAACGAGGAAGAACAAAAACGAGGAAGAACAAAAATGAGGAAGAACAAAAATGAGGAAGAACAAAAATGAGAAATGCATTATGTTATAGTTCATAATCGTTCATTCACTTTTCTCTGTACTGTTGTTTAAAAATCTTATATTTTCACCACTTGTCACTGTGTCCCAACCCCTTAAAAGCTGAATAACTCGGTTAAAAAAAATCATGCATAAATTTTTAAGACATCGTTGAAAAGAGGAAGTTTCGAAGTTCAAATCCGTGGTGGATTCGTCTACGAGAAACATTTTTCCATGTTTTTACAGACGTTGAAAGTTGCAGTGTTTCTGATAAAAGTTGTCTTCAGTTTCCCACCCTCCGCGACATGAAAAATCGTTTTAGAAGAAATTTTCGCGTCTTTTTGCACGCGTTTTCTTCGCCGTTGTTTCGACGCTGGCCTTCCTTTGATTTTCGCGCTGCGTCCCCCCGCGACTCATGGTTTAATGCAAAAATGTGAAACGCGATAACGCGGCCCCCGAAATCCCCGGGCCCCGGCCGCACAACGAATTCTTTTATCGCGTGGAGAATTCCGCGAGAGCCTCGGAATGAATGGTAATCAAGATATACGAGGAACGCGCGCGGCGGAGACTCCATTCACAGAGGGAGAGAGCCTCTTACCATGATACAACGTGAACCATCAAATATCCAGTAAAAGGATACTTTTATTTCCATGTTATACGCTTCCCGTGTTCCCTTCTACTTTATTCGTGCCAGTCGATAGATAAATATTGGAGCTACCGATCTCGCGAGCTCGTTCGATCGATTCCACGGCTGCTTGATTTTCGACGCTGATCCCGAGGCTTCCCTGATTTTTTATTAACGCTCCCAGCGACACTGCGAGCGTGCTCATAGCCCCAGAAATTGTCACTGAATTGTTTAGAATTTTCTGAACACGTTCCCTGCGAAAAATGGACGAAAATATATACATCAACACTTTTTCGAATATTCTCTACATTTAGAGCGTTGCGACTTCGTTCTAAAAAATCATACGATAATATACCTGCACTCCTTTCGAAGCTTGAAGCTTCCACTTCCGCGATGCATTATTCATATTTGTTAAACATATTTTTGCATGCCACTGCAGTTCGGAAACCGAGGACACGAGTTTCGTCGAAAGTACCAGAACTTTAAACGTCCGTAAAAACATGGACAAATTTTTCCCGTAATTGAATCCACCGTCGATTTGAAGATGAAAGCTTCCCCTTTACAGAGATTCCTCGAAAATTGATGTATGATTTTTCTTCGCCGACTTATCGAGCTTCGAAGGTCGAGTGTGCCGTAACTTTACAATCGTGTGAAGGTACACGCCACTCGTTCCTCATTTTCATTCCGTAAAACAGCAAAGAAAAAATCGTAGATAAATTTTTAATCTTCAAATGAACCGCGACGAATGACGCCCAGTTGATAAACGTGTTCAAGTATCCGTGTCTCCGTAATTAAAGGCCATACGTTCCAGCTGAAAGGCTTAGGAATAAAATGGTGGGACTCGGTGCTCGAAATTCTTATCGGTGCAGCAGGAATTTTGGATTTGGAGCTTATCGGGCAGGCCAATTAAAATAACTGGAGTCCTCGGTAAAACGGGGGGGCACGAGAGGAGTCTCATGTAATAACACCATCGAGTTCGAAAACCATAAATTACCGTCTTTACGAAGGTTTATCGTCTCGGCTTCGTCCGTGGCACACGGAACTGATTGCGTTTCAAACTAATTTCAAATAATTTACGCGCGCACGTCTCGTTAAGAGGCGCAGCGATTTCGCTTCTCTCTATCCTCCTTCTGGCCGATTTGTTCCGCCCCTATCTCCTCTCTCGCTCTCCAATCCACCGAGTTCTTTTCGGCACGGTTAATTACACGCGCACGACCGAAAAAAGCTCTACTCGAATTATTGTGTGCTCCGAATGTAAGCGGGTTTCCGCGTTCTTTCTCGACCTGTTTATTCGCCACCGCCCCTAATTTTTCCTGTTCCATTTTCCGCGGCTGTGAAACTCGCTAAACATGAAATTACCAGTCGGATTGAAACGCCTCTTTAACGAGTCTTTTTGATGTCTCGTTCGCGGCTCGACACTCTGTCTCCCGTCATTTCTATTAATGTAATAAACTGCGAGAGCGGAGGCGTTCTATGCTTTAATTAGAGACTTTCTCGCGTGTTTTTGCGTCGCCCCGCTGCGAACGCGAGAATTTCATCGCTTTAAGAACTAGCTCTCGTCTTCTACCCTTGGAAATGTTGTTCTCCACTGTTTCTCTGAAGCTGTTGAAAAGTTTATGGTCACCGCTTCACCAAGAAGATCGAGCAGTGAAATAATTACTCCGATGGAAGACAATTCTTCGTCCAGCGAGTGGACGAATCCTAATGTGATAAACTAAGAGGTTACAACGTGTTCTGCATCTGGTCTTCAGATGCGAGAATTTCATTATTTTAAGGGAAACAATTGTCCGATTTATGATATAATTAGTATTATGAAAAACAATTGTTCGTGGAGCGAGTGGACGAATCCTAATGTGATATACTAAGAGGTTACAACGTGTTCTGCATCTGGTTTTCAGATGCGAGAATTTCATTATTTTAAGGGAAACAATTGTCCGATTTATGATATAATTAGTATTATGGAAAACAATTGTTCGTGGAGCGAGTGGACGATTCTTAATGTGATAAACTAAGAGGTTACAACGTGTTCCGCATCCAGGTTTCAGATGCAAAAATTTCATTATTTTAAGGGAAACAATTATTTGATTTAAGATATAATTACTGTTATGGAAGACAATTGTTCGTCGAGCGAGTGGACGAATCTTAATGTGATAAACTAAGAGGTTCCAACATGTTCTGCATCCGGTTTTCAGATGCGAGAATTTCATTATTTTAAGGGAGGACGAAAAGTGAAACTTTAATAATTTTTTTCATTTCAACGAACGGTTATATTCGAAAAGAATTTAGTGGATCAGTTGTGTCACACTTTCATCTACGGAATAATAAACTTTCGTTAAAAAATATCCGATAGAAGTGGAGTGGCAAATATGTTTAGTGTCGTGCATTACTCGGGAAACAATGTTCGATTTCTCTGGGACGCGAGAGGGAAAAAAGCATCTGCATAAAATCGAAAGAGAAAGGGAAAAATAATAGGTTTCATCGGAGCGAAAGAAACTTGTTTTATTTTCGGCTCGCGAGCGTCGATAAACGTCGATTCCGCCGTTGCTAGTTGATAAACGATTATCAGCTAAACGAGATCATATCGGCTAGATTAGAGGCGAGTGCGCGAGACTGTTTTGCAATTAATCACGATCGCTATTATTGCACGACACCGAAAATGAATTATTCAGGAGGACGGGGGCCGATCCACAATACGCTCGAATCGTAGTGAGTCCGATACCGAGGAATGCGGGAACGAGATCCACTTTTTTCACTGTTCCTCTCTCGTTCCCTCTGCCGTTCTCTCCTTCTCTCTCCAGAAACTTTCCAGGTAATTAATTTTAAACGGCGTACGAGCCTCGTACAAGGCATGGGGAATCGCGGACTCGGTTAAATAGTATCCTTAACGATGCAATTGTGCGAGCAATAATGCGCGATGGAAACAGGCGATGCCGCGACGTAACGCGAACCTGGAACAATAATCGCGCTTCGCCATTGTTTATACGGTAATAACGCGACGTCGCCGATTATTTGACAACGGGGATTGAATCGGCATCGAAACCGATACAACGGTCCCGTTTCGTCGGTTAAGACGAACTGAAATTTCAATCCAAAGCGTTTCGAAGCACATATACAGTAAATCGAATTAATATTCCGACGCTCTAAAAAAAAACGTACGATAACGTTTTTAATATTTTACTATACGATTTGAACTTTTCTGGGAAGCTAGAGCAATTAGTTTGCCGCAGGATGGGGAAAGAAATTTTTTCAAAAATTCCAATTCATCGGAATTGTAGAGAAAATACTAAAATTTGCATTTTAAATTTATGCATTTAAAAATTTTATTATTTATTTCATCACCACACTCATTTTTATGTAGACTAAAATCCATGTATATTTTTTTCAACTCGTCATAAAAATTTATGTAATGAAGGGTTAATATCAATTTTTTGAAACTGCAGCAACGATTTCGCGTTATGAATCGCGAGGCTACAATCGGTCGTGATTTTTAGTCCGGAGACTATTGATAATTAATAAGCATTATCGATCAGCATAATCGGAGTCAATCGATTCGATGAATAATTTATCGGCGAGAGCGTTCTCCCCGGCATTCGAACACGGACGGCAAACGACGGAAGCATAATTTTAATTCGCTGACTAAACAGCGAACAACAGGATCTATTTAAATCATTGGTGCAATCAAATTCAATTTCGAATTGAATCGGTCCGTCGAATACATTATGCTTTAACAAATTACAGGAACGTACCGAGGAACAACGCTTCAGAAACAAAAGAATTTCCTCTGGAAAAAGAACGAATGTTATTGCACGTTCGCGAGAATCTAGGTTCTCCGGTTCTAATTTATTCACTAGCCTGCAACAAAACATATTTGCTTTCCATGTGTTATTTACAAAGCCGTCGGGGTTTGTAAATATTTAACTGCGCCGCAACGCGGCTCGACTGAAATCAATCAATTTTTACAAATTCTTTCGCATATATAACGGCTGAAATCGTGGATAAACAGCAGCGCACGGTTATTATTTTCGCATTGAAAAGAAGATTTTATCCCTTTCGGAGAATCGATTGTTGTTATTATTTTTCTTGCTTCTCTCGGCGTCGGCCATTTTACTCTTCGCCTCGCCAAACAATGGCCACCGGATGAGCATTACAGTCCTTTTATTATTCTTCCTTTCCTCTGCAAATCGACCGGTAGTTACTGTCTTCTTTTCTCTCTATCTTTGTCTCCCTTCTTGGCGAAGGAAGCGAACCCAGCGGCGCGGCGATCTGAATTTTCATGAAAGGCCTCGAGCACCTGTTTCATCCGTGTAATCTCGTCACGGAAACACACGTGAACGTTTCATTTAAAATTAACCCTCCGTTGGTTTTCCGTTGGCTAATTACCCCGGACTTCGACTGAATGAACCATAATTGAATGAAGACAGCTGATGCTGTCGCTTTTTACCATCGATTCATGAAAACATCATCTTCACGCGACCGGTAGAACGTTTTTCACCAACGCTTTGTTATCTTTATCAGCAGAATCATCATTATGCGAAACAAAAGTTATTTGCAACGATCGCACAACGTCGGAGATAATTACAAACTTCTACACCTCTTTAAACCTTTCTTTAAATCTTTCTTTAAATCTTTCTTTAAATCTTTAAATCTTTCTTTAAACCCCTTTAAAAACCTACTTTGAAAATACAATAATTATTCTTCAATCCCTTGCATTACAATTTAATTCCAACGTTCCAAATTAAAATATTCTATTTCCCTCGTAAGTGCTTCAAAATGCATTTTAGAAATGCAATGATTCGACTAAATCGCATAAAGCAGACTCTTTCTTCTTCAACTATTTACGTTATGATTTAATTCCGAGGTTTCCGATTCAAATCTATTTACCATGTAAGTAATTCCAAATGTATTCTAAAAATGAAACGATTCAACTAAATCACATAACGTAGACATTTTTTTCTTTAATCCCGTGCATTACAATTTAATACCAAGCTTCCAGATTAAAATATTCTATTACCCACGTAAGTACTTCCAAACGTATTGTAAAAATGACACGATTCAACTAAATCACATAAAGTAGAAATTTTTTTCTTTAATCCCTTGCATTACAATTTAATTCCAAGGTTCCAGATTAAAATATTCTATTTCCCACGTAAGTACTTCCGAACGTAATGTAGAAATGAAACGATTCAACTAAATCACATGAAGTAGAAATTTTCTTCTTTAATTCCTTGCATTACAATTTAATTGAAAGGTTCCAGATTAAAATATTCTATTTCTCACGTAAGTTCTTCCAAACGTATTGTAAAAATGAAACGATTCAACTAAATCACATAAAGTAGACATTTTCTTCTTTCGTTGAATCCTTGTATAGCTTTAAAATCAGTATTAAATAGCTAGATTCCTATTCCCACATGTTATTTTACGATATAAATTTAAAAATAAAGAAAGTATTGCGTCCTTCGATTCTCCCAATCTCTCAACCATTTCAAATTCTTCCTATTTTCTTCACAACTACATAAAATTCGTAATCATTAGCGTGGGTTTGGCGAAATAACTTGCACACCCACGGACCTCATCAGAATCCACAATGCATCATTCACGTGCTAGATAAAGGATCTCGGTATCAGCGAGGAAAAGGCGAATTCGACAACAGAAATTAGCATGGAGAGTTTATCATTCGCCAATTTGAAATTTTCGTCGAGTGCTCTTAATTGCATCACTCTCTCCCCCCTCTCTCTCTCTCTCTCTCTCTCTCTTCCCGAGAACGATAATTGCATTAATTAATAGCGACATTCGAGGATGCGTACCGAAATCGTATTTCTAAATTTCGAAACGATCCACAAACCATATTAGGAAGTTACGCAGTAAAACATAGTTAGAGTTAATTTAAACACGTACAATCAGTCCTGGAGAACTCTGAGCACTCGAGTAATTAGACGCGATTAATTATAACTCTGTAGATTTCATTAGAGTAGGTACTCGGTTTCCCTTCGTTTTGTTCTGTCGTGGTAAGAAGCCGGAAAAGATAGGAGATGATTGAAAACGAGAGAATTGCTGTAGGGAAAAGGTAGAATAAAAGAAGGGAGACATTGTAATAAGCAGGGTCAGTTGAATGGAACGCAGAAACGGCAAGAAACAAATCAACGTTTTGCAAGAAACATTGTGTTCCGCGACGCGACGTCGCGAGAGCTACTCGAGTTACACTGCAGCTGTTTGCGACATCGCGATCGTAATTGTTATCAACTCTTAATGGGCCGCGTGGGCTAGTTTCCACTGGGAAATTGAAATTCTGACTGCTCCTCTTTCTGTTCCTCTCTCCCTGTATATCTCTGTCTGTCGCGCTTGTTCTGCATCTTCACTCTATTTCGCTTGTCTGTTTAGTTGTTATTAAATCACGAACGAAAGCAACACACGCACAAGAACCCGGTGTGTACCAACGCGCTCCAAGAATCTAGGTTATTCCGTGACGCGCAACTTCAATGCATTCGTTCCGCTTATTTACAAGCATTTTCGGCATTACATGCTACCATAAGCTACGGTAATACGCTTTTACAGGCGACGCACAGCGGTTCGAAACCGTGAAAACGCGAGCTAAAGTCGATATTTTTTGAAATTTTTACTATAAATTCTTACATGTCCGAAGTAAGTTTCGATATGCATGTGGATGGCTTTAAGTCGCTCAGAATTTTTTCCAGAGCGTTGAAAAGAGCGAAGAAAGAAGGTTTATATGTCCAGCTGAAATTGGCGTGCTTGGACTCACTATATTTTGTGATTCATTGGAAATAGTTTGAATCTACTCGTGTAACGTGAAAGAGCAGCCTTTCAGCTACACGTATGCAAAAGATGAAAGTAATAACAATAATTTTAACCCTTTAAACAATATCCTTTCTTGAATCACTGTTATTTCCTGTTTTTTAAGATTCAACTGGACCTAAGAAACGGAATTAACGCGCGGTAACGATAAATCTTGCACGGATGTATTCGTTAGAACCTATCGAAGGTGACTGAACAAGAATTTTGTGCAACCGGTTGCAGCTACGAAAGTTATGACAATATACGTGCAGTCACTATGCCGAAATTTTGATACTTGAATGGAACTAGACAATACAACAAACAGTGAATCCGTCAGCATAGCAGCTTGGATACTGGCAACGACAAATCATTGTAAGACATCGAAAGCTGAGATGGTATGTAACATAAAATAATTTTTTTATAATGTAAACAAATGAGCATGAGAATAATCTTTTTCCTTTAAAGTTTCTCCATACAGAAAGGCCAAGTGGCGTGAGATTCCCCATTTTTGTTAATAACTTTTTAATAAAGCGTTAAACAACCTGTTTATATAACATTTTTTTTTTATTTGGGCCCATAGAATATGCTGACAAAGTTTGGTAGTTTAAAACCTTGATTACCCTGTATAAAGGTAGTTTATAATTGTTGTTATTTATGGTAGAAAAAGAATTACTCGAAAATCAGATTCTACGATCCAAGAAACCCATAAATATGTCCTGTTTATAAAAAATAACAACGCTATGAATTTAGTTCGCGTTTTCACGGTTTCGAATCACTGTGCGAATAGATACTCGAAACTCGCATAAAAGACTTGTACGCGATTCCAAGTTGATTGAAACGCCAATTTGATTTCGAATACTTTCAAACTTTTAATCAAAACTCTGAATTAGAAACTTTGGTTTGAATTAGAATGGGATATCAACGTTGAAGCGAAATTGAAATTCACAGTAACAATCAAATTGTGTTGATTTTTAGTTGAAATGAAGATTTCCAGAATATGGATTTTATTCTGTGATCAACCATATGCAGCTTGTATGCATTTTCTGCGTTTATTTCCGAGCATTTGAAGCGTTGTATACTGTTATGGGAATGCGAGGTTGTTTTTATAGAAGACGCTATATCGAATAGATACTCGGAATTCATATAAAAGAAGTTAATTAAAACTTCGGCAACAACTCACGCTCGCGTTCCTGTTAAAGTGAAAACTCAAAACTCCGGGTAATAATTAAACGACTTCTGGTTTAAACTCGGGTTCTAATTAGAGTGGGAAAATCAACGTTAAGATCGAATTGAAATTGATGCTAAAATTCACATTTAAGTTCGATTCCGACATTCATTTTCTAATTAAAATTGAAATTCAAACGCTCGCTCCAATTAAAGGTGAAAGTCAAGACTAACTTCAAATTGAGATCTAAATTCAAGATCTAGTTAAACTTGAAACTGAAAGTCTCTTGCGCGTTTCAATTAGATCAGAGAATGAAGATCAACTTCAAATTCAAATTTGGAATTCAATGAAAACAGTTCAAAATGAAATTCAAATCAAACTTCAAACGCGGAGCGTCGAAATGGAAAATCGAAAGCCAACATCGAATGCTGTTATAAATTTTAATTTAAAATCAGGTTCGGACGCTAATTGATCAGCGAGCCACAATATTATATTCTAACTCCAATTAAATCTAAATTTGAAAATCAACCTTGGATTTGATTGCGAACTCGTACTCCGCAGCAGGTTCTAATTAACACTAAATGTACCGATCGTTAAAAGCGAATTGCCACATGTTGCTTCGATCAAATAACAACATTTATTGTAAAATAACATTGAAAATTTCTAAAATTTTCTCGTTTGTAAGAGCACCTTATCCAGACCAAATAAAAATCGGTATTTTGACCAGGAATAGTCACCGTCAAATGAAAATTAAACATATCTAGAAATTCAGATTGTACTCGAGCGGGATCCTGCTACAATTTCGCATTACATACATAAACGTAATCCCGGCTAATGTTGTTAAAGCGTCGCAACGTTTCCGATTCCTAAGGAAATCAATACCGAATCCGGGCGAAAGAGAGTAGCCCCATTCAACGAAGAGCTAGTCCAAGGTATGCACTTACACGGTCTGCCCAGACTCTGATGCGACCGAGCCTGTAAATATTTTTTTCTGTAACGCAATCTTGTTACAACTAAATGCATTATGAAGTTTAACAGTTCGACAAAGACCACGCGCAATTTCAAGACGCTGGCACCTCTACGTCATTAGTTTCTGAGCGTATACGTGACAAGATTTCTCGGCGCTCATCGAAAAACCAATATGGAGCAAAGTAAATTTTGCTTTAAGTTAGGTAAAACAGCAAGGGAAACGTTCGGAATGATGAAAAGCGTGTACCGGCAGTGATTGCATGGATCGTGCCAACGTTTTTAAACGGTATGCTCGATTTCGTGACGTCAAGGAAAATATCGCAGACGATCCTCGAGCACCGTCTTCACAAACGTGCAAAATTCAACCACCTTTCGCACGTTTTCATGGGTACGACTGTTTTTATCCTTCAATCGGATTCAAGCGGAATATTATGTCGGTGTTCTAAATCGCTTACGGAACAGGATTCTTCGAGTTCGGCCTCATTCCCCTTCTGCACGATAATGCACCAGCGCACAAATCCAAGATTGTACGCGATTTTTGGCTAGAAAAGATATCGTATCGCTCGAACACCCTATGTAATCGTCTGATTTAGCTGCGTGCGTTTTCTGGCTATTCCCAAAACTAAAATCGGCAATGAAAGGAATATTCAAGACATACAAAAAACTTAGACCGCGGTTTTACAGGCTATTCGAACATTTTTAAACCGCTTCCAGCGTTGTATCGATTCAGAAGGAGCATACTTTGAGTAAACAAATATGAAAGCATTAAATAATTGTATTCCCACTTTTTTTAGGTACTAGTCGCACCAGATCTTGGACAGACCGTGTATTCTATACTCTGCGCAACGGACGTCTACGTCGCGTCGTCGACTTCATCGAGATCAGGCAGTTTCGTTTTTTAAAGCAGCTCGAAACGAGCGTTTACCTATTATCGGCCGCGGACGGAGTTATTTGTTGGCCGAGCACAACATTACTTTGTGTTCGAATTACACCGCGAATTGTCCCGCGAGATTGTTTGAATCGCATGAATTCAGCTTCCTGCAGGCAACGCTCGCCTATTATTGCGCAATCGACAATAATTTCATTCGTCCATTTCAGTCCCTTCATCCGTTGTTGTCGAGCTTAATTTATATAATCGTTCGTTATTTTTCATTCTTTCGTTTGTCTCTCTCTCTCTCTTCCTTTCGCCAGCGCCCACCCTTCTCTCGCTCTATATCCCTCACTCTATTTTCTCTCTGTCTATTCTCTTTCTCTTTTTCTCTGTTGTGCACAGATTAATCCGTCCCGCATCCCGCAAACCCCGATTCAGCATCTCTCCGCCACCCACGTGTATCGCATTCTGTTCGTTTCTCTTTCGAGGCACTGTTCACAACCATTATTTCCATCGTTCCCTCTAAACGCGCCGGTGGAATCCGGTTGATTTTAAATCGCATGAGCCGCGGATAATGCCGCCATTGCTCACGATCAATTTTTCGTTTAACCTCCGGCCAGATTTTCCCACAATTTTTTTTATCCCCACCCTGCTCAGTCTCCCTTTTATCTGCACATCCCATTTTCTATCTTTTGTTGCGCCCCCTTTTGTTGTAACCTGTCGGTTTTGCTTTTATATTTTGTTTTACGTCCGCGCAAGGTCACTGCGGGAAATGTTAACAACAATTGATTCGACTTTCGAAATTGGTTTTTGTAAAATAACGTATATCTTGCCCGCCAGTCCATTAAACGTCTGTTTCGCTTTTGGTAAACAATTTTGGTGCGTATAGTCGATTCCAGGTATTTTTTAAACTGTAGAGAATAGTCGTATAAATGTCTCCTTCTGTTTAAGCTTTCGAGTGCTGTGCAGGAGTCATTTTTGTCCGGGAACATCCAAATTGTCATTTAAGTATTCCATTTGTGGGAATTGGACTAACCGAATAGCTGTTTCATTGAAATTATTTTCTATCGAAAATATCTCGTATCTACACGAGATATCGTCAAAAGTAAATTTTTTTAAATTATTAATTAGAGCTGTGAACGGTCCTAAGCATTGTCAATAATATAGCTATAAAAATCGTCCGTTGTCCGAGGATTAAAACTGTATAAATATTGCTTTCTATTTAAAATTGTGCAACTGCTTTTTTACGTTTGGAATTGTTATTATATCTATATAATCGTTAAATATTTCTTGAACCATGTAATCGAAGGGTTCGGTTTGTCTCAGCGTAGGAATATCAAGCGATTAAACTTTACTCTTTTACTGTCGGCTATAGTCCGGAGATTATGAATTTATGATGTAAGGAATATCGATTGACGATGCATTTTTCATAAAATTAATATTTTCTAACAGCTTTCGCGTAGCCCACGGCACAGGCTTCCCCGACACGGTAATACTTCAATCTGAAAATATCGGCGAAAGGTTCATTTTATAAATAATAAACGACAACCCCCACACGGCTACTTAAGGGTTGAAGGGGCGAGATGTTATATTTAGCGTCCAGACGTCAGTATTTTTCTTCTGACACCCTGGGGACCGTTTCGAGGTTATCCTAGATTTCCGGAACTCGCGAGACTAAGTCATGCAACCAAACGTTAATTTTATTTTGAATACCTTCAAACATTCGAAGATTTGAGCCGTTTATTTTGAAAGTGGCCCAAGTCCATTTTCGAGAAAAATCAAACTAGCAATTTCAATATTTACTTTTCTACGTTACTTTTTCCATTCTGAAGCAAATTGTAACTAATATATTAAAAATCGCAAAGGTTTTTTAAAAAAGAAATTAGCTGGATAATAGAATTATACAAATATTTATTTTAAAAATGGCCCAAGTCCATTTTCAAGAAAAATCAAACTAGCAATTTCAATATTTACTTTTCT
Source organism: Lasioglossum figueresi (assembly GCA_028455805.1). NCBI lineage: Eukaryota > Metazoa > Arthropoda > Insecta > Hymenoptera > Halictidae > Lasioglossum > Lasioglossum figueresi. The sequence continues at coordinate 4,025,031 of CM052197.1, forward strand.
ACGTTACTTTTTCCATTCTGAAGCAAATTGTAACTAATATATTAAAAATCGCAAAGGTTTTTTAAAAAAGAAATTAGCTGGATAATAGAATCATACAAATTTTTATTTTGAAAGTGGCCCAAGTCCATTTTCGAGAAAAATCAAGCTAGCAATTTTAATATTTACATTTCTACGTTATCTTTTCATTCTCAAGCAAATTGTAAGTAATATATTTAAAATCGCAAAGATTTTGTAAAAAGGAAATTAGCTGGATAATAGAATTATACAAATTTTTATTTTGAAAGTGGCCCAAGTCTATTTTTGAGAAAAATCTAACCAGCAATTTTAATATTTACATTCCTACGTTACCTTTTCATTCTGAAGCAAATTGTAACTAATACATTTAAAATCGCAAAGATTTTGTAAAAAGGAAATTAGCTGATTAATAGAGTGATACAAATTTTAATTTTGAAAGTGGCCCAAGTCCATTTTCGAGAAAAATCAAGCTAGCAATTTTAATATTTACATTCCTACGTTATCTTTCCATTCTGAAACAAATTGTAAGTAATATATTTAAAATCGCAAAGATTTTGTAGAAAGAAAATTAGCTGGTTAATAGAATGATACTTTTTATTTTGAAAAGTTCATTTGTCAGTTTGTACCACTTGAAGTTAGCTGTCATAAAAAACATTTTGCGGTTAAGTATATTCAGAGTATACGATAATTTTGGACATATAAATTTGCGCAGTAAATAAAATGAAATGAAACAAGAGGATTTCATATCATCAGAATTTTTGGTGGATTCAATTTTAAAAGGATAAAGAATTCTACCAGAGAAACAATAAATTGGTTAAAATACATATGTATGTAAAAACCTGTATGTACACATTTGATTCCTCCATTATTTATTTGATTGTCATATTTTTTAGTTAAAAACAAATACAAGTTCCACAAATATAAATTGCAACAAAGTTTGAGAGCTACATTTAATGTAATTAGCGAAGGAACTGTCCTTTGAAGTAAATTTCAAATAAAAAAACGTTAAAATAGTAGGGAATTGTTGGCGACAAAATTGAAAAATAATTCGACGTAGCAAAGGCTCGAAATTAACCGATAATTCGACTGATAAAAAATACTCGGCGCCGTTCTGCGCGCATAATTATTTGATTGGTTTCCAAAGGGGTTGAAATCGAGTTTTATAATCCCGATCACGATGCGTGCGTCCGCCCTCGATTTTTGTACACCGAAACGATTCGTCGAACCGTAATGACAATATAATTGTCCGGCGCACGGTCCAGCTCAAAATCGCGTTTATATTTCGCTACTCGATGAAAATCTCGCCGCGGGCCAGCCAGTCGATAATCATTCACTTCTTCGCGGGTCGAATGACCGGACATCCGATTATTAATCGATCGTGCAACATTTACGGAACCGGGAGTAAATAGAACGAAACTTTCATCTATTCGGAGAACGCGCGTTAAATTAATTAAAATTAACGCTCAGGCAAACACGTAAAGAGCATAAAATTACATTTCCAACGCCGTCCTTTCTGAAACCCTGTAACGTTTCAACGGAATAAAATTCACCGTAGAAACGAATAATAAAATTACAAAGAACTTTTCGGTACGTTAAAATTCCTCGATGAAATTATTCATCACCGTATAAACGTATTTTCCGAAAATAATGCGTAGCGCAAAAATTAATAACAAGAATGGTATATATACATTCCTCAATTAATATTGTATATTCTTTAATATATTCTGCCAGCGAGCTTGAATAAAATAAAATGTGAACGCTTTCCAGTAAGTTACAGTTCTCGAATTAAATTATTCAGCACCGTGTCGCAACGAACGTATTTTAATAAAATAATGTTCGGTGCGAAAAAGTTAATAATGAAATCGATTTTTTAAATGTTCTATAATATTATAAAGTTCAAAATATTTTCAGTATTTTTTTTTGTCCGGAGAAATTAATGAATCCGGTATTGCTGAACAGTTTTAGTATACAATTAAGGTTGGGGATGTTGCAACATTTTAATAAATAATATAAAAGTAGCGGGGACTGTTCGGTAATAAACCGGTGGAAATTTTTAGCACATTTTCCGATAAAGTAATTCGATACAGCGTTGCGGAAAAGATATAAAGAACTACCCTTTTGGTTGGCACTGCGTTCAAACTGGCCGCACGGGTGCTTACGATAAAAAAATCACCCATTTAACGGTTAAACGGCTTGCCGGAGCCGGTAACGTTAATTTAGCCATCCGAGGTTCAATATTTTCCCCCGTTTTCGGCCGGTTTTTCGAAATTACGAGAGGGAATCCACGCGATGCTCTTTCTCTCTCTCTCGTGAAACGTGCTTTTCAAACTGCCTTATAAAGTGAAAGTAACTGGGCTCCCTTGCCGGATCGATCGGCCCGTGGATTTTAGTCGGATATACTCGTGCACGCCGTTGATAAACATTCTGCTACGGCGGGGTTCTCTTATTTTTCATCGGCCCTTTATTCCCTGGAAATTCAACGAATCCGCTCGTCTTAAATTATCAACGAAATAGCTACAGTTTCCCGTTAAAATTTTCCTGGAAATTTAACACCGAGCCCTCCGAGCAGAAAAAGTTTCGACATTTTTATCATAATGTACGGTTGCATTACGAACTTGAGTCTTTACAATTTCACCAATTTTATGATAAAAAATGCGTGTCTGGTCAGTAATTATTTCATCATATTTTAAAGTCTATGACCGAGGATTTTCAATGGATTTTTCAACAGCGATATAACTCCTCCACATAACATAATCTAATATTTTCGTTTTATTGTATATATTATTTCATTTCAATTCATTTTATTATATTCATTACATATTTTTTATTATATGTACGCATAACCTGTGACAGATCTTTTATATAATAATCCAAAGGGAAATTATTCAATTACGTTACCGAGGGTAAATTATTGAATTATGCTATTCAAAGACCTATTAAGAAATCCTGACGGACCATAGACTTTCAGAAAATTATGCAATAATTACCGATTGACGTGTTAATTGATTCGAACGATCGTTAAAAGATGTCGACCCATTCAGACAGTTCAGTGGTCTATACACTTTCCTCAAGAAAAATTAATCACTCCAACCTTTCTCGTCCCGTTGACATCGCCTCGGAGATGTTACGTCATCCTTGTTTGACCATGTACAAAAGATTTATCATTTGCAGATTTATTTATCGACGACAAGAGAAGCGTTCGCGAGAGGCGTACGATAAAGCCGTACTCGACGAAAATAAACAGATTTATACAGCAGCGAATTGTTATTCTTTTATTCGAAACGGGGCAAGAAATCGCGGGAAATCTTGGAGGCGATCGATATCCAGTGGAATTGCAAATTTCCGCGGACGTCCAGACTGTATCAGTGACCTCAAACTGCAATTACTCGACCACAAGGCAAGGAACGGGGGTGGGGAAGAGAAGCAGGAGAGGTGGAGAGAGAGAGAGAGAGGAAAAATCATATCATTGGTAAAGCAAAAACAAAACCGCGAGAGCGAAACGGTGGAGGGTGAAAAATCAATGCTTCGAAAAGTTGCCAAACTCTCGAAATGATCTGTAAAAGGGAAATAATGGCGGAAAATGGGGCGAGACGCCCCCTCCCCGCCTCGGCTGCCTAAATCCTGCCAGACCTCGTGACCCTATTACCCCTTTATCCGAATGCGCAATACTAGAGAGAGAGAGAGATGGAAAGAGATAAAGGGTGAGAGAGCTTAATACGAAGATCGCCGGTGTTTGATAGAACGCGGTCGGAATTCATCCCCGATGATATGTCCGGGAAACCCGGTCAACGTTTACGTTGCTAGTAGCTCAGAGAACCTGAAAAGAAGAAGACGAAGAAGAGTCACACAGCGAAGCGGAATAACCGTGCCGTGTTTATCTCACAACCCCTTCTTCCTCTTCATTCCGTTCCTGATCTACCCCCCTTTTATTTACCACCTTGCATGCTGTGATTCAGTTAATGCAGTGATTAAAACTACACACCTCAAAAGAATTAAGGACTGCTTCTCCTAGACAGATGACACTCGCGCGTGACTGCACACAGTCGCTAAGTACACTCACACACCGCTAGATTACGTATACGTACGCGAGGATTGCAAGGGTCCGGGATTCCGCTCCTGATTTCTTAACACTAGGTTTACGGAGGTGTAAATATAACTATTTCACATTAATTTATAAACATAACAAGAATGTGTATATTCAAATTTTTGGCCATTTTTCGGATAGTATATACCCCAAGAATTAAATTTGTTGAATAATTTCTCAGGGAAGCATCTTTACAATCTTAATCATTGCAAATTAAGAATATTAGAACCCGTCATTTTGACGGGTCCCGTAAACCTAGCGTTAATAACGCAAAGACGGGGTTCCTTGGTAGTTAAAATCGCTGGATTAAAGATCAATCTAGGAGGCTATTTGCCTCAAAAGTCCTACTTTTACGTTTAGGACGCGTAATTCTCATTATTCGACAGCATGTCGCGGAGCCGCGAGAAGCAATGGACAGGCGACGGTGCTGCCGCCTGTCGTGGCTGTCGATATGCTGCCGAATAATGAGAATCACGCGTCGTAAACGTAAAAGTAGGAATTTTGAGGCAAATAGCCCCCTAGATTGGTCTTTCATCTAACGATTTTGACTAGTAAGAAACCCCGTCTTTGCATTATTAAGAAATCATGAGTGGAATCCCGGACCCTTAAGGGATCACCTCTGCGAACCCGAAAAATTGCTACCAATTCACACGATCATAAGTCCGGCCAAAATTGCTGTATCGATATCGTTAAACAATGGTTTGAAAGCGTGAAACCTCTAGTTTCAGATGCTCTGTTTGAAAATTTTATGTTGTTTTTCTACAGCGAAATAGAATTTTATTTCGATGGAAGTTGATAATCTTTAACTTGATAAATTAATGATAATCTTCAGCGAGTCAGGCTCAAAGCGGCTCTTGTTACTCTCCGAGTTGATTAGCGAATCGGATCTCGGAAAAAGACGGCTCCCATAATGTTTGGTGTAAATTTAACCGTGCACTACGGCGCTACAAACATGCCAGCGATATTCGGGCAACCGGATCATGAATATTCAAGACGGCCTCAGGGGTCGAACGGTTTCGGACGGACGTGGAAGAGTCTGCGAGGCTTTTCCCAGCAGCTTCGGAAACGTCTGAGGCAACCTGGCCACGAGAAGCCCCTGAATGAAAAAGGTAGAAAAAACCCGTGACGGCAAGCCGAGAGTGGCGAGACGGGGATGGAAGAGAGCCGAGCGTTTTCAGACAAAAAGACGTTCCTCCCTCTGTGTTAGCAAGATGGCTCGCGCGACCGAGCTCTCTGTTAAATAAGCTGACACTCAAAAAGTGGCCGGATGACAGTCCGAAGGGAGTCGCGTGGAATCGAGCTTTTGGACGATTTTCTAATAACCTCAGCGCGCGGTTTTCTCGAAATCTCACGTTCGAATGATTGAACCCTTCGACGAGATCGCAGCGAGAGAGTTGGCACTGTTTGCCATCATTTTCGTTTGCCATCATTTTCGTTTGCCATCATTTTCGTTTGCCATCATTTTCGTTTGCCATCATTTGTGTTTGCCATCATTTCTGTTTGCCGTCATTTTTGTTTGCCATCATTTCTCTTTGCCATCATTTCTGTTTGCCATCATTTCTGTTTGCCATCATGTTTGTTTGGCACCATTTTTGTTTGCCATCATTTTTGTTTGGCACCATTTTTGTTTGCCATCATTTTCGTTTGCCATCATTTGTGTTTGCCATCATTTCTGTTTGCCATCATTTTTGTTTGCCATCATTTATGTTTGCCATCATTTATATTTGCCATCATTTATGTTTGCCATCACTTTTGTTTGTCATCATTTTTGTTTGTCATCATTTTTGTTTGCCATCAATTTTGTTTGCCATCATTGTTATTTTTGCCGATCCGAGGGCCAACAGTGAGAGTTCCCGGTCACTTTTGCATCGAAAAATTCCCCTAAGAATGGGAGTTGGGAATTTGAAAGACGAAGTCGCTCGAAGAGAAGCTGTTTCGTGGAAGTATTGTGCGAAGCATAAATTTTCTAGTGCCATACTGCTCGTCCTGAACCTCGCTTTATGGCCTTGGCGAGTTTGCTATCCGGCAAAGCAAAGTGGACGGTTTCAGGAACCGGCAAAGGGAAAAGCGTATGTGTGCAGGGGCAAGAATGTGTCGGTAGACAGAGAATCGTATATGTGTGTGGGGAAAGGGAGAGAGAGAAGCGTATGAGTAAAATGGAATAGACGTAACGTATCAGGGTAAAGCGCATCCGACTTAGAGACGGCTGTCCCGGCGATGGATGATCTGTTTCTACATCTTTGAACTCGGTTTTACCTATTCTTTACTGTATTGGTACCAGTTTGGTGAAATGTACTGAATACGTAGATCAGTGGGAGGAGTTTTGGATTTGTGGGCGGAGCTGAGAGCATGTGGTGGAGATAGAGGCGTGGTCGAGTGATGTTTTCACTTGTCGTAGTCCTTTCAGAGTTGTGAGAGATGACGCGATAATTGGTATCAGTTTGGTGAAATTGTACTGAATACGTAGATCAGTGGGAGGAGTTTTGGATTTGTGGGCGGAGCTGAGAGCGTATGGTGGGGATAGAGGCGTGGCCGAGTGAAGTTTTTTAGTTGTCGTAGTCCTTTCAGAGTTGTGAGAGATGACGCGATTATTGGTACTAGTTTGGTGAAATGTACTGGTTACGTAGATCAGTGGGAGGAGTTTTGAATTTGTGGGCGGAGCTGAGAGCATGTGTTGGAGATAGAGGCGTGGTCGAATGATGTTTTCACTTGTCGTAGTCCTTTCAGAGTTATGAGAGATGACGCGATAATTGGTATCAGTTTGGTGAAATTGTACTGC
>CM052197.1:4032008-4043679 GCA_028455805.1 Lasioglossum figueresi
AGTGGGAGGAGTTTTGGATTTGTGGGTGGAGCTGAGATCATGCGGTGGGGATAGAGGCATGGCCGAATAAGGTTTTTTAGTTGTCGTTGTCCTTTCAGAGTCGTGAGAGACGACGGGATAATTCTAATTCCGTGGATGTAGCGAGTGAATATGATTGTACTTGATTGGCCAATTAGACGATCCATCCATCTAGAATGATATAATGAAGTGCCATTGAAAACAATATTGGGCGTGTCTAGAGCGAATATAGGAAAAAGGCGTGTCTAAATGATAAAACAATAACAATGAAAATAAAATTGAACGTGTCTTGAGCGAGTGTGGAGCTCGTGGGCGGAGCCAAGAGGACGTAATAAGAAAATGTGGGTGGGTATTTATGAAATCTTGGAGAATGCTGGAGAACAAGGTATTACGTTGGTCTCGCGCGGCTTTTAGGAAAAATGGAGGGCAAAATTGTTTTTCAATTAGTCCGACCGTACATTACACGACGCATCGAGACAAGTTGTTTAGAAATGTTTATGCGCGAGAATAATCGCTTGGCGATAAATCTTCTCGAGGCCTTGCCTGGTTTCGTAAGAGGCGTGCGAGAGAAAAATGGCTACGAAAATCGAGAGGAGAGTGTACGCGCACGATTCGTCAAATACACTCGGGTAGCAAGCTGTAAAGTCAACAAATAGCCGACATCCACCGCATTATTAATTCCCTGGATAACCCGTTACTCTTTATTCAAAGCGTCTGTCGTTGAAGCGTGCTGATTATCGATGCGGCGTGTGCATCTAATTATCGTCCTAATCGAATAAATGGGGTATTCTTGTAACAATAAGTACCTAAGAATATAACCGTCGCGTTACTGGCACGGTAAAACATTTTATTCCGTGTTTTATCGCTGGCGAAGTGGTGATTCACGGAGGAAATGAAATTGGATTGTGCAATTAAACGGAACGAACTTTCTGAATGTTGATGTACAGTAGCTTGTATTCGATTCCGCTGGAAAACTGATTCGCATAAACGCAGTTAATTGGTTAATTTTGTTCCGTGAAGGTGTAGTTGAAATCGTTCGAAACGATCAACTGTGAGGTGGAGAGAGATAGAAGGAGAAAGAAGAAAGCACGAAGAGCAAAAACAGCCATCAAGAGATGAATATATTCTAATGATTTTGTTCGTGCACGGCGAACATCGACTCTCGACGAGCCGAATACACCGGGGAACGAGTGAAGTTGCATTTCGGTGAGTGCATTCACTCGTCGATGCATTATATTTCTTGCAGCAGCACGAGCTGCATAATCGATGGAACGTCATACAAACGCCGAGACACAGTTACTTTCCTCCTTCGTTCACAGTGGCTGTTAAAGGCAATTTTGAATAGTGCTGAGGGAAAAATTGAATTCAACTACATCAAAAGACTTCGAAAATACGATGCTCGCCGTCTGAACCTCCAGGATTTCAATATCAAAGTATTCGCAAATACTCTGTTCCTAAAACTTTAGGAGAAACTTTAACGTACAGAAATTTCGGAATCTTCGAGACTAAACATTTAACAAATTCAACGGTATATGCAAATTTAAGCGCTGCTCAATTCAAACGTTCAAAAGTACAAGTATTCCGAATCTCAAAGATCTAAAAACTCGAAGATTCAAATATTTAAATATTCAAAGCTTCGAACAATTGAATGTTTAAACCCTGAAATATCCCAGAATACTTGAACATTGAGAGATTCGAATATTCGTAGTTTGCGAGCTGCAGGTTTGAATTTGAATCGACAGGTAGGCAGCGCGAACATAATCAATGGTGCCCCGTGCACACGTTGCTGTCAGGTGTTTTCCTCTCTTTTCCATGGCGGTTTGAGTCGGTCAATATAACTTTCGATATTTCACCGGTTGGAAAAAGGCAATTACTTTTGATATGTGTCGGTATGGAAGGTAATCACATCTGTCACAAGCATACGGAGAAGATAAGTTATCGCTGTTAACTCGATTCGCTGGCTCGCCAACATGTACGCGCACGCGAATCTCATCTTTAACAATTAATACCAATGGGAAATAGCGATCATTCTATTTATTCGTGTGTTCTATTTTTTTCTTCAAAGCCAGATTGTGTCGACGGTATCGATTAAATGAACCGCTTTCGTTCGTCGATTCTAAATTGAAATTACATTTAAAGGTAGCAGGCTGAACACCGGTTGGAGCTGGTCAAAGATCAACAGCGCCACGATTCATAAAACCTAATCAAAAGTTAAACGCGTCTAATGTTCGGACGTGCTTTTATTTCCCCGCGGAACTTTCAAAAGAATACGCGACTGACCTAAATCTACAAATTATGGGTTGTACCGCAGCGTGCTAAAAATTTCAATGATCCAAAGCGAACCTGCCCGCTTCCCGTCGAAATAGAATTTACGATAAAATATGGCGATGCCGAGCCGCACCGGTCCTGTAATGAGCCCGTTTCAGTTTTCGATTCGAGGAATCGCGGAATTAAATCGGCCGAACCAGTCGCGATAACTCCGGTTCTCAAGAATTCAATACACCGCGTGAATATTGTTCTCTCGACTCGATAAACTGCGCGAAAGATAAAGTGGATAAAGTGCAACATTATTTGGCCGTTATCAATATTTAATCGCCATGTGTGCACACACCCAGAACGAGGAAATTATTGTTCCCGCGTCGTAGTGCTCGCGATAAAGCAACCCTAGAATGTAATCGCGAGCCGAGGATTTCGACGAATGATTTATTTGTTTATTTGTTTATTTGTTTGTTCGGGAAAGGCCTCTTCGAGCATCGATTTCTGTATGCAAATGCAGACGCCACTTTTTTCTAAATACGAATATAGATGGAATTCTACTCGTTTTTATAAAGTGAAAAATAAATTATTCCTTCACTTTTGTTGGACTCTTTCGATCGAGTATTTCTCTTTATTTGTTTTTATATATTAAATTGTTGTTTCGTAGAACCGATTATATTATTTTCGCTCTTTAAAATGCGTGTCGGTTACAGTATATTTTATTTTCAATTATGGAGAAAGAATTGTTATATTAATGTTCCTCGAAAGGTATGATTTTCGATAAGATAAAAATCGTGTCGATTACAGTGTATTTAATTTTCAATTATGGAGAAAGAATTGTTATATTATTGCTCCTCGAAAGGTATGATTTTCGATAAGATAAAAAGCGTGTCAGTTACAATATATTTTATTTTCAATTATGGACAAAGAATTGTTACATTAATGCTCCTCGACAGGTATGATTTTCGATAAGATAAAACAAGCGTCTAATACTTTTTCAAACAATTATCAATTTATCGTTGCTCATCCGCACGAACGTTTTCCGATAAGAAATCCGAAAAGCGACTACAAATAATTTAACATTTTCCCGGGAATCCAAGAATCAGTTAACACGAACTCCGAAACAGCGAACGGACAATTTTTTCTGTCACATAAACTATAGGACAGGTGTCAAGCGTCGATGAAACAATTTTGCGAAACGTCGCAGTCACCGACCGGTGCGAAAGCTGTGTTTTGTTAACTATATTGAACTGAAACAAAAATTCGACCAACACCGTCAAAGAGTAATAAAAGCGTACACAAAGTTTCAATTAGTTTTAGTTGTTTTCCCAGTTCTATAAAAACAGGAAAACGCTGAACAAATATTTTCAGAATTTCAATTTGTTAGAAAGGTGGTAGAGCGATCGCTATAGCGTTGTATCGTTTGTTAATAATAAACCGTTCGAGTAGGTATCGCGGCGTGATTTAACGATGGGGAGTGGCCGTGATGCGAATTCTCTTCGTTTTTCTCTGTGATCGGTTCGACGCATCGATTGTTCCTATCGATCCACCTGCCCCGCTCGATCGTTGGATCGTGATCCTCGGATACCGGGGCAGAAGAGTATTATTTAAAGAACCTGTATATATCTGGGATAGAGAGCGTGTGTCTCGACCTCTAGCATAATCGCGAGACAGCTGGGGATCATTGCTGCGCGAGCCTGTGTCCGTGTGTCTGTGCGTGAAACGGTTTTATTTGTGTGCACGAGAGACTCGGCTGCCGAGAGAAACCGGTTTCCACTAAGCGACCATCGAAAAGAAAATTTCAATGATGGTTATTACGCGTCTATTCAGCCGTTTTCTAGGGAAGTCCTGTTTGTTCGATTAATTAGAAATTCCACGGGACTCGGAACGGCCGGGCCTACAGATTTATCGATCGATAATTCGACGGTGTCTCGGCGATTGTTGAAATCGATGCCGATTTCACGGTTTAACCCCAGGAAATATCACATACTCTGCAACGTTCGTGTAACCATGCCATTACTGTTATATTAATTAACCACTTCGTTGAGATTAGATCGTCGTAGTAATTTCTCAGGGGAAAGATTCGGTAAAATCAAACCAATTTGATCAAACTAATTTGTTCAAATTACCAAACCAACGTGTTCTAACGTTTTTAATTCATGATCATCGTGAAGATGCGTTTACGAGGAATTATTCGACATGTATCTTCGGATATATATATATTATTTGAAAAAGGCTGAAAATGTGGAATCAATGCAATTTATTTAACTGGCGCGTTCTAGTATTTTTAATTCGCGATTATTGAAGATTGCGAACGTCTATGGGGATTTGTTCGACAACTTTATTTCATCGTTATCGAATTGAACGTCGTCCTCTCGTAACAATAATGTTTATACTCACGCGCTCGGATAACGCCTGAATCATGCTCGCAATAAATCGAAGGAGCACCATACCTGCAAGCATAACAGAAATTACAAGTTACCGATCGCGATCAATAACCAGCGTTATAGTTTAATTGGCAACGTTACGTAAATCCCTGGTAACGCGACCTTCGCGAACGAAAAGGAAAAGGAGGAAAATGTCATCGATCTCGTTGAGGGAGAGTTCGATTAATTGATCGAAGAGGAATCGATCTCGACGTTGAGTTTGCGGGGCGTCGATCGATCAATTCCCGCGCGAAATCGACGATATAGATTTAATCGAGTCTTAAATCGTATGGAAATGAGACGGTCGGCGACACGTCCAATTTATCTCGATAAATAGTTCCGCGTAATTAGGAGAGCATCGAGGACACGCCCCCTGTATTTCCCCCCCACTGCGATGAACAACGACAACGATATAAACGCGAGAAATCACAATTTATAGAATGCGGGTCAATTAAAAGTTTCTCGGGATTCCTCTGCTCGAGTACGCGTGTTCCTCGTCGAAAAATCGTGCGAAATAACTCGTCGAAGAAAACGGAATTCGGCGAGCAACGATGATTATTAACAACTCATTAATATTAATTCGGCTCGACGGTTTTCAGGGATTTCCACGAACGAGGACGTCTGTTCCGGTTTACTAATGACTCGGGCTACAAACTCTCGTAAAAGGGAACGTCGATAAATCGACTTCTGTCGAACGGCAAAGCAAATTTTTAACAAGTCCTCCCCCGCGAAGAATAACTTCTCTTATTTTGTTTCCATACCAATTAAAAAAGAAAGGCTCCCTCTTACCGGAGATTGGGGGACTTCATTCCGCCCGCAATAAAGAGTATTACGAATCCACGTCAGATTTTTAACGAAGGAAAATTTATTGTTCGCCGCGTAGTTCGATTGGGAAAGTCGTTCGTTGAAACGTTTGATCGATGCAGAAGTCGCGAGCCTCGAATCCATTAATAATAAATCGAGTCCCGGGATATATTTACACAATTACAGATTTACATGGACTAATTTGGGAGGCCTCGAGTCGAGCTATACACAGTGTGTTCATTTTGTTTGGCTTTTCGCTCGATGCCTGGTAAAAGGAAAATCGTGTTAATCCTCGTTAAAATTTGAACACTATGAATATTAGATGACTCTGCTCGCTATAAATGTATTAAGTGTACCGATCGATGATAAACTGACACATTTGTATTACCTCCACGAAAAGGGAATTAATTTTGCGCGGCGGCGAACCAATTCTATCACCGAAAATAACACGGAGAATTTCTTATTCTTATACTTCATTATCTGGCATACAGCATTTTTTAGAAGTACATTCATTTTTAAAAATGACACCGGATTCGAAAATCAACTTTAATCATTTGAAACTCAATAAATATTTGAGATGTGTAGAAAATCAAAAAAATTTGCGTATAAAAGGCTTCTTCAAAAACAGCGAATAACTCCGCCATTTTTTAATATATCGTTATGAAAAAAATTGAGGTTGCAGATAAGGGTTACGTTAATGTCACTATAAAATACCAGAATTTTTCATATACAACATTGTTGGTTAAGCTAGTAATATAATGGGGAGTAACAGGAAAATGAAGTTTAATAATTTGCAACTCAATAAATATTTGAGATATGTACAAAATCGTGCGTTACATTTTAGATTATACCTTCTAATTTGCGTATGAAAGGATTCTTCAAAAACTGCGAATAACTTCGCCATTTTTTAATATACCGTTATGAAAAAAATTGAGGTTGCAGATAAGGGTTACGTTAATGTCACTATAAAATACCAGAATTTTTCGAAAACAACATTCTTGGTTAAGCTAGTAATATATTGAGGAGTAACAGGAAAATCAACTTTAATAATTTGCAACTCAATAAATATTTGAGATATGTAAAAAATTCTACGCTACATTCTAAATTATACCTTCTAATGTACGTATAAAAGGATTTTTCAAAAACAGCGAATAACTTCGGCATTTTTTAATATATCGTTATGAAAAAAATTGAGGTTGCAGATAAGGGTTACGTTAATGTCACTATAAAACACCAGAATTTTTCGAAAACAACATTTTTGATCAGGCTAGTAATACAATGAGGAGTAACAGGACGACACTCTGGCAATAAATAAGCAACGTATACATATATCTTGGTATAAATAAAATTGTCGTGCACCTGCTGAAAAATTCACGGGTCCAGAATTTACGCGGCAACCTAATATCTTCGAATCGAATCTCGGTTGGCAAAAAAAAACCGCACGAAAAACAGGCTGTCCTTCGAGACACGCAATCCCGGAATAATGTAAATTTTATAACTCCATCGATGCAGCCCCGAGACCCTGTCCAAAGCGTGCGCGCAGGCAGTGTGGGGAATAGACGATAGAAAGAAAGCAGGGGAGACAACTAACGAAAGGGAGACAACTAACGAAAGGGAAGCAAAATACGAGAGAGCGTTCCCCGTTTGCAGAATGTGTTCACAATAATAGAATGTATTCTCCATTTGTCCAATTCCCAGCAGTAATTACGTCGAGACCATTCTATCAGGTTTGCACCCCCGCTTTTCTCGTCTTGTCGGGTTTCCCACCACGCGACCAACATCGACGCACCGATGTATCCGAATCAGAATTACTTTGGCACACGTTTTTTCGTCTAATTTTCTCGTGTGGACCAAGGACAGCGTCGCGAATGCTTCTGAAAGCTCTCGCAGTTCACTAAGAGGATTGAACACAGACTTAGAACCCGGCGGGACCTGTTAATCCGCGATTCCGAGGACGCGGTGCATACACGCGATATTTATTCGATAAACTCGCCGAAGTGTCGTGGACGCTGTTGGACATTTTTGTTGCGTCACTTACATTTTATATTGAGTCGTTAAAACAACATCGAGTAGATTTTCCTGATAATTTTTATCTACACCGAATTCTGGTTTTCCCTGATTTTTCCTCGTCGCGTTATTTCATTGCTTGATTTATTGTGTATTAATCTTAGAACGATTTTTAATTTTCTCTTTTTCCATCGGGGAATTACATTGAATTGTGTAATTTTCAATAATCGTGTTTCCGTGTTGTTATTACATTGCTTGATTTATTGTGAATTAATCTTAGAAACCTTCTTAACTTTCTTTTGTTCAATCGAGGGATTACATTGAATTGTGTAATTTTCAATAATCGTGTTTTCATATCGTTATTTCATTGCTTGATTTATTGTGAATTAATCTTAGAACCTTTACTAATTTTCTTTTTTTCAATCGGATTACATCATTAAATTGTAATTTTCAATAATCGTGTTCCCATATCGTTATTTCATTTGATTTATTGTGAATTAATCTTGGAACCCTTTCTAACTTTCTTTTTTTCAATCGGTTTACACCATTAAATTGTAATTTTAAATATTCGTGTTTTCATATCATTATTTCATTGCTAGATTTATTGTGAATTAATCTTAGAACCCTTTTAACTTTCTTTTTTTCAATCGGATTACACCATTAAATTGTAATTTTCAATATTCGTGTTCCCATATCGTTATTTCATTTGACTTATTGTGAATTAATCTTAGAACCCTCCTAATTTTCTTTTTTTCAATCGGATTACACCATTACATTGTAATTTTAAATATTAGTGTTCCCATAACCTTATTTCATTGCTTGATTTATTGTGAATTAATCTTAGAACCCTTTTAACTTTCTTTTTTTCAATCGGATTACATCATTAAATTGTAATTTTCAATATTCGTGTTCCCATATCGTTGTTTCATTTGATTTATTGTGAAGTAATCTTAGAACCTTTTCTAACTTTCTTTTTTTCAATCGGATTACACCATTAAATTATAATTTTCAATATTCGTGTTTCCATATCGTTGCTTAGAGTTTTCTAAATTACACTGGTAATGTTTGCAACTCTTTCCTGGTCGGTTGATACCACTGAATCGTGTTTCTTCGTTTCACCGATATTTAAATTAATATTGAAGAATTGCGTGATTTTTATTGCCGCTCGACAACGCAATAGAATTGATCTACGTATTTAATTTGAGCCCGATAAAATAAATATTCCCGATACACGATCGCTGCAGGGTCTCGATAGTATTAAAATACGATTTTTTAAATTGCGAATAGAGATCGGTCCCGATTGTTTAACGAGGATTAATTCCTCTCCGAATAATATTTCGTTTATCATCGGTCCGGCGAATGTTTCTTCGCAATTCCGTGGAAACAGGATTTAAATGGAAATTGATTTTCGTCCCTCGACGATTCCGCCGAGTTAAAAGTAATATCGAGCACGGTACTTCGCTCGCACACTTTACGAACACAATAAAACTATTCAATGTGTTCCCAACTTTATATTACAGGACTATAGAATATAAAAACTTTCCGAAACGTCAATAAAGTTTCACAATTTATCGTGTTCCCTGCATAAAAGCTGCGGTTCTACGATTCCGTGGAGCACGCGCGAGCGCACACACGTACACAGAGACGTTTATACACACTCGTCTCTCTGCCGTCACTTTTATTAATTTTAATATTCGTTTCTATTTGTGTCGCATCTGATTCCAGGGTATTGTATTGCACCACACGCGTTCACGTAATTGGATGGATATACCGGTGACTGGGGAACACATTCGAACGGTAGATCTATTCCCACGTTTACATTGTCGTAATCAAACTTTTTTATAATTCATACTTCTCCATTGTTTCCCTCAAATTTGTTGCCGAGGCGGGGCACGGAAATGGGAACGCATAAATATCCCCGGTGTTTATGGAAACACGAAAGAACCGTTCGAACAACAACGTTGATGAAATTATACCTCTCTATCGATCGTATTTGTTCTTAATAGAATTGTTAATGCGCCGAAAGCATTAACAATTTTGTTAACGTTGATCAAAGCGGCGAACGAACTAGTAAAAAGAGAAATTCAATGTCGTCTTGCAGTTTAACTAAGCTTTACGCGACCTTATAAAAATTTATAAAAACGACACGAATCGAAAAGATTAAAGTAAACGTAGAGAGAGAGAGAGAGCAATTTTCTGCCCACGATTAGTTTGACGTGTTTTAAGAATGACACCGGAAGAAATTGAATGGCGGAGAACCGAAAGCGGAGAATTGGATTTGAGCCAATTAATATGTCTATCATTTTTATGGGGATTATAAAGCTTTGAAAATCGAGCTGAATCGAATCGTCAATTTTTTTTTTTGTTGCAGAGATGCGTTCAATACAGTTCTCGCTTTAGCGATTTTTATAAGCAAAGAGCTCCGATTCTCGCTGAAACAATGCGCGGACGTCAAATCGAGCTCGGACAAGTTTGAGCACGCGTCCGAACCGATCGTTGACCGGTCGGATTGAAAAAGGATGATCGAGCGCCGCTCATAATTGTAAACCTTTCGCCGGAAGATCGATAATCGGTTCTCCTGCGGGAGTCGACCTCGCGATAAAAAAAACGATAGAGAAAAAAAAACAATTCAGTCGAACAGTAATCTTTGGTTCTGCACGGCTGCCGATTTGTCGCGCGGTCGATCGACACTTCCGATTTCGTCCTGCCGAATTCAAAATCGAGGAGGAGGAGGATCGAAAAGAATTTTCGCACGTCCAAGGATAAATTCTCGATTTTCTGCTGGGTTCGCGTCGATTGGAAATTTTTTCGTTTTGCGAGGAACTTGGTAGCTGCGATTGCAAGCAAGTGGAACACTTGTTCCAATTTTGTTTTTTAGCGACAGCCAGAGGAGAGATCACGGAATTACGTTCTTTTCACTACGTTCTTTTTGGTCTGCTTTTATCGCAGTTTTCTATTATTTCAGGAATGTCTGTGGAATTGTATCATCGAATACTGTTTTTTATACGTTGCGGTATTTCATAAATTAAGCTGGAAACATTTTTAATTTGTTCCTGGCTCGATTGAAAATTTTTTTGTTTGCTCCAGTTTTATTATTCAGATTAAAACAGAGGATCACGCGAATTAAGGTCGTTCTTTTTGGTATGTTTTCATCACAGTTTTTTATTATTTAAAAAGTGTCTGTGGAATTGTATCATAGAATAATGTTTTTTATACGTTGCGGTATTTCATCAATTAAGCTGAAAACCCTTTGAATTTGTTCCTGGCCCGATTGGAAATTATTTCGTTGCTCCAGTTTTATTTTTCAGATTGAAACAGAGGATCACGCGAATTAAGATCGTCCTTTTTGGTCTGTTTTTATCACAGCCTTCTATTATTTAAGAAATGTCTGTGGAATTGTATCATCGAATACTGCTTTTTATACGTTGCGGTATTTCATAAATTAAGCTGAAAACCCTTTGAATTTGTTCCTGGCTCCATTGGAAATTATTTTGTTGCTCCAGTTCTATTTGACAGATTGAAACAAAGGATCGCGCGAATTAAGATCGTCCTTTTTGGTCTGTTTTCATCACAGTTTTTTATTATTTTAGAAATGTCTGTGGAATTGTTTCGTCGAATATTGTTTTTATACATCGCTGGGTATTTTATAAATTAAGCTGAAAACATTTTGAATATGTCTCTGGCTCGATTGAAATTTTTTTTGTTGCTCCAGGTTTAATTGTTCAGATTAAAACAGAAGATCAAGCGAATTAAGGTCGTCCTTTTTAGTCTGTTCTTATCACAGCCTTCTATTATTTAAGAAATGTCTGTGGAATTGTATTATTGAATACTGTTTTTTTAACGTCGCTCGGTATTTCATAAATTAAGCTGAAAACATTTTAAATTTGTTCCTCGCTCGATTGGAAGTTTTTTTGTTGCACCAGTTTTATTCTTCAGATTAAAACAGAGGATCACGCGAATTAAAGTCGTACTTTTTGGTCTGTTTTTATCACAGAATTTTTATTATTTTATAAATGTGTGTTCTAAATATTTCGTGGAAAACAATTTTCTGGTATTTTGAGTTGTTAGTTTATAAATTAAGCTGAGAACATTTATAACTTGTTCCAGACTCATAGAATTTTTATTATTTTATAAATGTCTGTGTTTTAAAGATTTCGTGA
>CM052197.1:4043779-4105289 GCA_028455805.1 Lasioglossum figueresi
AAAATCTTGTCTAAAATCTTGTCTAAAATCTTGTCTAAAATCTTGTCCAAATTTTTGTCCAATATCTTGTCTAAAATCTTGTCTAAAATCTTGTCTAAAATCTTGTCTAAAATCTTGTCTAAAATCTTGTCCAAAATCTTATCTAAAATCTTGTCCAAAATCTTGTCTAAAGCTACCCCTAGACGATCAATATTATCGTCAATATATGTTATTAATTACATTACATTAACAACATTAACATGTGGAATAAAAAGAAAGCAAGTTGTGTGGCCATCGCATTAGTTATAGCTTTAAAAAAGAAGGAGAAAAAGAAGCGCAGATGGATGAAGGAATGGTTTAAAAAAAGAAATGAGTACAATGAAAATTTATTAAGTGATCGAAGAATAAGTGAACGAAGAATAAGTGATCGAAGAATAAGTGATCGAAGAATAAGTGATCGAAGAATAAGTGAACCAACTGATTCTCGAAACTCTGACACAGCTCGATACATTCTAAAATTCATTTTCTTTCTTCTTCTTTTTCCTTCGTAGCCATGCTTGAAAATTCACTGCGACTGCGAAGATAGAACTGAGCCAATATTGCGCAATATTATCCACAGACGAAACAATATTTACAAGATTGTGGAATAAAAATCAAACTCTTTTTGATTGACTCAATATATTGTGTAATCTTTCAATTTCATTTACAGACCATCAATATTATTATACAATATCAATTATTGTGTTATATTGACGATATTGATCGTCTAAGGGCCGCTTAACGCTTTACCTACCGGGAGCCTATCGATAGGATTTTCAATAATTGTGCTGTATCAAAAGAAAGTATAGAAATTGTCTTTCACATTGCAATCTTAAATGAAACTATTAGATGACGTTATTTTAGGTGACAGGTTAGTTCACAATGAAAGTTGCTATTGCTATTGCTATTGAAGGTTCCATTAAAATGTGCTTAGCCATGTACCATAGATTTTTCAAAATTATGCAATAATCAACGGTCGGCAATGTGTTAAGATCGATCTTACATTTGCATCGTTTAACACTAGGTTTACGAAGCTGTAGAAATAACTATTTCACATTACTTTATAAACATAACAAGGATGTGTCTATCAAAATTTTTGGCTATTTTTCCAATAATATATACCCAAAGAAATAAATTTGGTAAATAATTCCTCAGGAAAGCACTTTTACGATCTTAATAATCGCAAATTAAGAATATTAGAACCCGTCATTTTGAATCCCGTGAATCTAGTGTTAAAAAATATATAGTCCTGTAATTTAGTCAAATAAGCAGTATCTACGCAGTAAAAAAATTATGATTTTGCATAAAGTTTCGCAGTCTACTGAAAAAAGTCGAAGAAGATTGATTTCGCCGCGGCGATTCGAAAAAATGATTAATTCCGCGCGATGGAAATTAATATGCAGGTACTCCGTGAACAGCAAGCTTGCTAATTATACGTCGAGCCTGCGCCGTTAAAATTAACGAGCCTCTGCGAACATGCGTATACACGTTATTGAAAGCATTACGCGTCAAGAGAGAACGCGGATTCATCTGCTTGTATCCCATAGCGAGTGTCCTGGCCAATTGCACGGTTTAATCCTGGCTCGCTCTAAGTAGAACGCGTAATAGTGAATCGAGAGTGAACCAAATCGACGAGATGAATCGAGAGTGAACCGACACACGACATTCGAGACCCAGCTGTCTGCAGGCATTTAACCAGCGGGGAAATAAAACCGAACGATTTCGTTCGTCGCCCAATACACTCCATCGCCGCCATACCCTTCTATTTCGCTCCTGTAAATTATCCTCTAAAAACGCGAATTTACATAAGTATCTGATTGGACACTCGACCAACCTGCCGCGTCATTTCCATCCTCGTGACCCTCCTTTTGCTGAAGGAGTAGCAAAAAAGACGAGAGAGATGTCAGAGAGAAGGAGAGACGGGGAGTGGCGTCTTGAGAGTGACAAGATCAAACTTAAACTTATAAATTTATGCGATCGAGCGTTGCAAAATCTTGTCGGAGTCAAATGTTCTGTTGGTTGACTAGTTATTTCTAGGGATGGGATCAAGTGCCTCGCAAACAGGTTCGAACTTTGATTGATTGGCTACAGCTTTCTATCGATCGTATTTGTTGTTAATAAAATTGTTCATGCTTTCGGCGCAAGGGTTCGATCATTTGTTGTCGGAGTCAAATGTTCTGTTGGTTGACTACTTATTTCTAGGGATGGGATCAAGTACCTCGCAAACAGGTTCGAACTTTGATTGATTGAATTCGAACTCTCTATAAGTACTTCGAAAAACAGAAATAGTACTTCTAAGTACACTCGAACCTATGCCAGACAGTTTCGAACCTTTTACAAGTACTTTGGTAAATGGAAATAGTACTTGCAAGTATATTAGAATTCTGGGTCGAACAGATTTGAAACTTTTATGAATACCTTCTATGCAATTCTGATTTCCAAGATTCGAGTACTATTTGTGAAAGATTCGATTCCTTTGAACGTCAAAGTACTTGTAAGTATCTTTTCGAAATTTGTATGTACTCGTTCCGAGGTTCCATACCAGTTTGTATAAAATGAATACTTTTCAAATATAATCATCGCGAGTTCTGGCTCGTCGAAATACGACGAGGGGTTAAAACAATGTTTGCATCGCTTGTTTGCATCTGAGGAATTGATCAAGATTTCACATAAAGATTACTAAATCGTGTAGAAGTATTCTAGGTCAGAGGAAATGTGTTCCGAAAGGGTCGAAGCGAGGACAGTGGATTCGCGAAAAGTGATAAATAAAGGTCGTATTTAAAAACTGTGAGTACATTATATTCACTTTCGCCCGGATTCCAGCAGTTCGCCATTGGCTCGTGGAAGAAGAAGAAGCGCCAACTCGAGAGGGAAAGAGAGGAGTGGCGAGTCCGGGCCGGAGAAAATTTACTGCCAATTACTTTTTGCCTCTCGCATATGCTCGCTACATTCCCCTGCGCCTACCTGGCCGAACTGAAACCTGCTGACCAGCTCGGCTAAGGGAAGAGACGGCGAAGAAGAACAAGAAGAGACCAAACAACCGAGAGGAACAGAGAGAACGGAGGATGAACGGAGGATGAACCGAGAGAATGACGAAAGTGTTCGTCGCTCTGCCGCGATTACGGTGATTAATAAGTGGAATATGTATGCCAGCCGCGAGTTATCGAGGAAATATTGGAAGTACGCCGGGGTATCAAGATCGCGGCTGGGACTCGAAGAAAGATCTGATAACGCGGACAGTATTTACGATAGTTTTATCGCGCGGGAGCGCACACGGACAACGGCGAGCGTTTAAGTGCTCGCGAGAGAACGCGCTTGTAAACGCGTTTGCAGTTAATGATGCGAATTGTCTACCACCGCAGATGTAAACATCGATAACTCCGCTCGTTTTGTTTCGTCGCGCGCTCGCGATCACTTCTCCTAGATTGACGGACCTTTAAATGCCTTTTCCACGTTCCTGCATTCTTTCGATTTGCCGCGCTCAATTATTCACGAATTCGGCCAACCCTTTCGCGCAAATCAACCCGCAATCCTCAATTTTTCCTGTACTTTTCATTTAAAATAAATATTATTCGAATTAACGCTTTGCAGTAAAGAAAAAATTGTCATCGAGTACGTCATCGAGTACGTCATCGAGTACGTCATCGAGTACGTCATTGATGCTCGTCGATGGCCCAGCGTTTTGATTACCGGCCGAAAATTTGAGCGAGGTCCATGCTTTTTCCACGTTCCTGCTTTCTCCCTATTCGTCGCGCTCAATTATTCACGAATTCGACCAACCCTTTCGCGCAAATCCACCATCAATCCTCAATTTTTCCTGTACTTTTCATTCGTAACAAATACTATCCGAATTAAACCTCTGCAGTAAATAATTTGTATTGTTTTCAGAGGCTCGGAAGTGCGGTAAAAAATGAAAGAACAAATTGTCATCGAGTAAGTCATTGATGCTCGTTAATGGCCGAGCGTTTTGATTACCGACCCAAACGTTTGAGCGAGGTCCAGGTTGGTGGCCGCCGCTCTTGCCAGGTGAATGAAAGAACGATTCCGAGATCTTAATTGCAAACGGACACTTTCGCGATCCACAGTGTGCCCAAGGCGCTAGAGAACCCGTTCAGTACGCTGGCAAGCTACCAACGGGCATCGGAGAATCTCCGTGCATTAACATATCGCGCTATATCGACGAATCTTAATCGACCCTGATGGATTTATCGTCTCGTCAACAGCCACGATACGCGCGCTCGTTTCTCTACACGTCCGATCGGCTGGCTCGTACTTGCATAACAATGTAAATCGTGCGAAAATGTTAACAAAATACCAGTCGTTCGATTCAATGTCAAGCTTTAATTAACACGCACCGATAATCGATAGAATTTTTGCAATCTACGGACGGTTCACAATTTTATTGTATCGGGCTTGGAGAAATTCTTTCTTTTATTCATTCGCGGAAAGTCGTTTATCAGAGTCCGTAAAAAAAAATTCATTCGAGCTTCTCATGTTCATAGAAAATTCCATTTAATTATTCAGATCCTGGGAAAATTGTGCTACTTTATTCTAACGATGCTCCTTTATTCCGTACTTTTAATTAAATTATATATAATCGGTGCTATGCTCGGAGAAAGTGAATTAAATTTCGGAACGCTACAGAATAAATTATTTAACACCGGAGACGATTCGTAAAATTTAAGGAAAAGCGTGTTTGTCGGCAGCATGATCGAAGGCGGTTAGAACAATGCGGACGCGGATCCAGCGAGCGAATGAAAGACAATGGGAGGAGAGAAGAGGGACAGAAACGTTTCCACGGTGTTGATCTCTGAACTAACCGAACACGGGACACACTTATGCAAAATTGGAGGCAATTACGTTTTTGTGGCCGCCGTTTCGAAGCTGCACGTTTGATTACAG
This sequence comes from Lasioglossum figueresi, assembly GCA_028455805.1. NCBI lineage: Eukaryota > Metazoa > Arthropoda > Insecta > Hymenoptera > Halictidae > Lasioglossum > Lasioglossum figueresi. The sequence continues at coordinate 4,048,700 of CM052197.1, forward strand.
TTCGTCAATTAGTGTCAAGGATGGATAAACTTTGATCGAGAATCGTGATCGCGCGACGCAGCCCGATGCCGAGTCACGTGGAAATAATGCAGCGAGAGCGCGAGCGGAATATTTATATGGAATCCCGGCGAACAGCGTGTTTCTAAAGCAAATATTCCGGCGCAAGTTTGAGCGCTTTGTTCCATTACGGCTCGATAATTCGTGTCAAGGATCCCCGCAAACTTTATAGATGCTAGGTACGCTGAAACCACGCGGAGACCCGCAGAGGAATCAGACATGGCCGCGGTGGGCACGCGCGCGCGACCTGTTTCCCGAGCTTCCTTCGATTCGACGCGATATACTTTGTCCTCGCGTTCGAAAAACTCGAAATTTTCACCCGATAATTATCCGCGATCCTTCGTCGAGACGCGTGTGCAAAATTTTTTTAAAAATTTCAAAAATTGTGGAAGTTATGAACGTTTAAATGTGTACATTCTTAAAATTTGAATTTCTTGATCAATTTTCAAGTATTTTTTAACACAAGTCTTCGAATAAATTAATTTTTGAACCTGGAATTTTATATAATTGCAGAAAGATCGAAGCTACAAAATCTATCTGTAGTGTCAATTCTTGAAATTTGAATTTCTATATCGATTTCAAGTATTTTTTACCTGAATTCTTCGAATAAATTTAATTTTTGAGTCTGAAATTTGGTATAATTGTAGAAAGATCAAAGGTACAGTATCTTTTTGTAGTGTCAATTCTTAAAATTTGAATTTCTTTATCGATTTCAAGTATTTTTTACCTCAAGTCTAAATAAATTGATTTTTTGAACCTGGAATTTTATATAATTGTAGAAAGATCGAAGTTACAAAATCTTTCTGTAGTGTCAATTCTTAAAATTTGAATTTCTTTATCGATTTTCAAGTATTTTTTAACTCAAGTCCTCCAATAAATTCATTTTTTGAGTCTGAAATTTGGTATAATTGTAGAAAGATCGAAGCTACAGAATCTTTCTTCCAACTAAAAACAATTCACGGAAGTCGCCTTTGTCGAGGCTCGGGGACTCGAGCAGCGATAAACTTCTGAACGATTATGCGAGTGGTATCTTTGCGATAGGAGACGTGATGTTTTTAGACTGCGATTAATCCGATAGCGCTGCGATCGTTGTTATTAATTTAGTGGTGTTCGTCGTGCAGCAGATACGTAAGTATCTTCGATCACGGTTACATCCTCGCCGATGGGATTGATTGTTCCCGAAGCTGGCCTCTGGAAATAAGTCTGATCTTCGCTGGGACAGTTCAGATTAGATTTAATTCAACGTCTCGTCGGTTGATCGGGCAGTATCGACGAAATGACGAATCCACCTGGCGTTATCGAGCGGATTTCGGGCGCTTTATTAACTATTACTCCGCGATAAACTGCTGGATCGTGAAAGTTGAACTCGTTGTAGCGACGCGTACCTACACGTACACGGTATAGATCATGCGATACGTTTAAATATTTAGATATACCCGATCCGATAACGCACAAATTGCTGTTCCCGTCCTCTCTCCATCTGCGTCGGCGTAATAATGATTCGTAGAAAAAGTTGTTTGCTCGTTGCACAGGTGAGAAATGAAATCACGAAACTGTCAGTCCCGCTGGATTTTGTAACATTATTTGCCGTCTACTCGATAATGCATTCGAGAACACGACCATAGATAAGCGACGCCCGGTTATAACTCACAAAGATAAAGTAGAACCGAGTTAAACAGACGCCTAGCTGTTCTTTCTCTCTATATTGTATATGCTACTTTTCAGACAAAACTTTCAGCGTCGTTTCGTCCTCTCTTTTTTCGCCCCGAAACTTTTTCGTTTGCCGGGAACGGGATGAAAGAAACCGGAGCGTTTAATCGCGCGAACGTAGACCCGCGCGAAAAACTGATCCGACCGCGAATTGACCTTTTACTCCGGAAAAATTTACTTAAACGGACAATTGCTCAATGGTGCGAAAACAACGGTATTCTTTAACCTGTTTTTAAATCGTTTCCGTTCCACTTTCTACGAAAATAATGACGCAGTTGTCAATTTTATATTCGAATAAAACAACTGCAATGTGCAATCGAAATTGTATTGTTGGAGGTTCGACGATAAACAGATTCAAGCGTGTCGCGAAACACTGTTTTCCCATGGCACTGGTTATTGCTTTAACAATAGTCTAATTGCTCACCACTGTCGTAATAGGAGAAGCGTCTATAATAGTCTAATTGCTTACTGCTATCGTAATAGGCCGAATAATAGAGGAAGATAACAAAATTTCCCGACACCTGTTACAACTTATGCGAATTTTTTAGTATTTCGACCGGATGTTGAACGATGGCGAATAGTCCGGTGTTCGACTGGTTCAATTCACCGCGTTCTTCGGTCAACCGTGTAAGAACGATAATTGCGTCGATGAGCTAAGAACGTAACGCATCTGCGGGAATGTTGTACGTCAGCGAAAAAGAAAATTCCCGCATTCGAAACGCGTCGACCGGGGAATTATCTATTAGCGATACCCCGGTCTTTCTTTCGCCGTTGTAACACATTACAGGGAAATTCAACGAGGCCTGTTATGCTCTTGACCATAATCGTGATAACTACACCCGCGAGTGTTGGCGCGGAAAGCCCTTTAAAGCAGCGAAGAGAGAGGACGAAAGAGAGAAGAGCGAGCACGTTGAGCGAAGAAAGAAAACAACAGCATTTTTGCGCCCGCTGTATCCCAGAGGACGGTGAAAAAAAATCCTGTATCAGAATTTTTCCTGTCTCTGGCTTTTCTTTTTCTTCTGTCCCTTGTTCTCCATCATCGTATACGCTCGCTCTCTCTCTCTCTCTCTCTGTTTCTTCTTCGGTATTCATTAGCGTGAAATGCGCGAGACACGTTGCATAAATGTATTTTAAGCATCCTCTATTTTTTCTTCGTTCCTCTTTTTCCCGCCTTTTTGTTTGGTTATACGGCAGCCTCGTCGCATTACAATACACACTTTGTGTATCGGTACGGTGCCCCCTTCTATTTACTTTACGCACGCCACGGATTCAATAACGCGGCCGTTTCGATCGCGTGTCGTATGCATAAGGCAGCTTTGTAACGCGCTCGAACGAGGTCAATTGCACGAGACCAAACACCCCCGCGAAACCGACGAATTTTCCGTATAATTGTAACCGACATCAGAAACCAGCCATCATCAACAAAGCCCACCCTCAGTTCCGAAAGAATCGTACCAAAATTTCAGAATTATTATTTATAATTTTCCGTAAATTTTAATCTTCCTCGGAAACCAACCATCTTGAACAAAGCTCACTTCCCGTTCCGAAACAATCGTCCCAAAATTTCAGGATTGTTATTTATAATTTTCTTTATAATTATAACCGATCTCAGAAACCAGCCATCTTGAACAAAGCACATCTCCAGCTCCGAAACAATCGTCCCAAAATTTCAGAATTATTATTTATAATTTTCCGTAAATTTTAATCTTCCTCGGAAACCAACCATCTTGAACAAAGCTCACTTCCAGTTCCGAAACAATCGTCCCAAAACTTCAGGATTGTTATTTATAATTTTCTTTATAATTGTAACCGACATCAGAAAACAGCCATCATCAACAAAGCCCACCCCCAGCTCCGAACAATAGTCCCAAAATTTCAGAATTGCTATTTATCATTTTTCGTATAATTGTAACCGACCTCGGAAACCAGCCATCTTGAACAAAGCCCACCCTCAGTTCCGAAACAATCGTCCCAAAATTTCATAATTGTTATTTATAATTTTCCGTATAATTGTAACCAGAGTTGTGCAGAATTACAATTGAATTACTCCAGGAATTATAATTATGAAGTAAATGAATTACATCGTATTTCAGTCATATTGTAATTTAATCACATTGTAATTTAATCACATTGTAATTTATTCATATCGTAATTTATTCATATCGTAATTTATTCATATCGTAATTTATTCATATTGTAATTTAGTCACATTGTAATTTAGTCATATTGTAATTTAGTCATATTATAATGTAGTCATATTGTAATTTATAATTCAGATCTTCATTCAACTAAATTACAATGTAATTCATAATTGCAATTGTAGTACAATTATAAAATATTGTACTTTATAATTAAATTACTTTAATAACGAATTCCGAGGACGTGGAATAGAAAATACGCCGCAGAGACAGCAAACAAGTATATGAAAGAAAAACATAAAAATATATCAAAGTTCTGGGCTATAATTTGGAGAACTGTATTTGAATTATATTGTATTTCAAATACACATCTGATTAAAATAATTAGACGTTGAATTGATCGAAAGGTTTGAATTATGTAATTCGGTTACGTAATTTAATTACTATATAATTGAAATATAATGCAATTCGATTACGTAATTTAATTACTATATAATTAAAATATAATGCAATTCAATGACGTAATTTAATTGCAATGTAATTAAATTAGCACAACTCTGATTATAACCGATCTCAGAAACCAGCCATCTTGAACAAAGCCCATCTCCTGCTCCGAAACAATCGTCCAACAATTTCAGAATTGTTATTTATCATTTGCAGACCTCAGAAAATTTCAGAATTGTTCACTTTTTGGTTTCCTTGGGTATTTTTTTTTTAAATAAAATCGTTCGTTGTAAATATTTCAATATGTACTTGCATACGCGCGATAAGTGGCCGTTAGTATTGTAGCGATAACAGGGCTACAGTCATCGTTATCGGAATTACTCTAACGCGCTCGTTCGACGACACAACGACGTATTTATACAAGGTGTTCCGTAATAAATAATTTATTCCATTCCGTCCATATTATATTCTCCCCGTTCATTCTCATTTTATTCCGTTAATTATATATATTATTTTGTTTACAATTATACCATCCCACTCGTATTTTTCATTTCTTTTCGTTCTATTTCGCAGATTATACTCCGCCGTTATTTATTCGTGCGTTTAACTTGCGCAATGAAAATGCTGTTGTTATCTCTAAACATTCGAGCGAATGTAGTTCAGCAAATTTGCTCGTCTCGTTTTATTTGATTAAAACTGCGATTCACGGGTCCGGAATTATTTCGCGAATTATTTATGTTTACGAGATTGTTCGTTCATTTATTTTTCTTCATTCTCGCTCGACTTTTTGTATTTATAATTAATACCACTATCGCACGCGACCTTTAGAATATCCGTTATTTATCTGCCTCGCCCAGCTACGTTTTAATTAAACAGAAATAGCAGAAATTAAGTGTATACCGCACTGCCATTAACCATCGCGGTTACTTGTTGTCAGACTGAATGCGTTCTCGCAATTTTTTCTTGTTTAAACATTCCCCGAAGTCGGAGGGGACACGTATTGCGCGCACGCGCAATCGCCATTATTAATTACATAAATGTAATTACGCGCTCATATTGTGTCGATTAGCAGCGGAAACGAAGCCGCGGGGTTGTTCGATTTAATTTAGGAAAGCTTCAAACTTCCACGTTCGATATTAATTATCGATCTCCCCGGCCCTTTCTCTATCTCTCGTTTTCTGCCGTGGCGCTTGGCTTTTTCATGCGAAATCTTCGGGATTAATCTGTAGAATTGAATAAGGAAACCGATCGCGGTCGGAAGGGGAAGAGAAAACTAAAATGTACGATCGACAAGACCGTTCTCGTTCGTGTGTGACTGCTGGGGAACAGCGTGTCGCGCCCATCAAAAGAAATAACAGCCAGCCAACAACACAACGCACACACGCACCGACAACCCGTTCGCATACGCAAACGCAAAACGCAAACGCACGCACACGCACGCGCACCGTTAGCGAACGAACGGATTCTACGTTGCTGAATTGATTTCATAACTTTCCTACTTGCAAACGCGGTCAGCCAGACTTTCCGCCGTGACTGTACATCCCCCCCACCCCTCCCCCCGACTAATTTTGCCGATTAGAATTTTAGCATCGCGTACAGTCCGCACGAAAAATCCGACACGTCGACCATCTTTACTTTTACTCCAATTTATTTTTCAGCACAGTTAACCAGTTAACTCCGTTCGACGTGTATGCACGTCAATCCAGAACTCTATTGCGGTGCAAAAACAATAACCTTTTCAAGAATTAATTGTTAATTTTATTATCAAATAAGAATGTAATCCTTCCTCGTTTATTAAAATTTATAATTGGACCATTTGCTCTGCGTTCAAAGTGTATACTTGTCGTTGCTTGATTTTGAGTTCGCACTCGGTCGGGGATTTTTAAAACTAAATTTCGCAGTTAAGAGATTAAGGCGTGAGAATGCCAGATAGTATGCTGATTTTAACAATGCCTATATATAAATATTTCATTATGATAAAAGCAACGAATGGCTGAACAAATTAAAAAATAAACATTCTTTATCTCTGACTGAATCTTTGACCATTTTAAGGCACGAGAACGGTAGGACACGTGTTCGGAATTTTTAAAATGCCACTGGTTTGTTCGAACACAACTGACGAATCACTAAAGAATAATTTTAAAAAATGAATATTCTTTATATCTGGCACTAGTACTGCATTAGTGTAGCTGTTAGTCTAATCTCCATTTTTATGGAAAGGAATAATCTCGTTTCTTTCATTTTGTTTAATCTCCAACGAAGTTTTATATTCATTGGGAAATTGGTTCGACATTAATACTTGTACATTGAAGCAGAGACAACGATAAGTATCTTAGAATTTTTTATACTTTTTCTACAGCTTAGAACAATAACAATTTTAGGGTCTGGAATAAAATATTGTCGACATTGATTTACGTTCACGTTTATTAGAGTTTTCGTTTTTTAGTCCAGCATTAAATACTGTCTAAATAAATACATTTTATTTCTACACCGAGTAAAATTCAAGGGAGACGAGACAACTTGAATATTATATTTGAAATCGACTTTCTGTGGATGGTTTCCATAATTTCAATAAATATTCGAAATTAATAATGACTACATTTGTTGTGTGAAAAATACTATCTGAAAAAATTAATGAATTCTATTTCTACACGGAATAAAATTGAACGGAGACGAGACGTTTTGAAAATTAAATTTGGAATCTACTTTCTGTGGATGAATTCCATTAATTGCATAAATATTCGAATTTAATAATGACTACATTTATTGTGTGTATTTCTTAGCGACGTTCATATTTTACTGCAACATCAAAAGCATTAAATACTATCTGAAAAAATAAATAAATTCAATATCTTCACGGAATAAAATGGTACGGAAACGAGACATCTTGAAAATAAAATTTGAAATCTACTTTCTGAATGAATTCCATAAATTGCATAAATATATGCGACTAATAACGACTACATTTATTGTGTGCACTTCTTATCGACGTTCATATTTTACTGCAACATCAGAAGCATTAAATACTGTCTGAAAAAATAAATAAATTCAATATCTTCACGGAATAAAATGGTACGGAAACGAGACATCTTGAAAATAAAATTTGAAATCTACTTTCTGAATGAATTCCATAAATTGCATAAATATATGCGACTAATAACGACTACATTTATTGTGTGCACTTCTTATCGACGTTCATATTTTACTGCAACATCTTAAGCATTAAATACTGTCAGAAAAAATAAATAAATTCAATATCTTCACGGAATAAAATTGAACGGAAACGAGACATCTTGAAAATTGAATTTGAAATTTACTTTCTGGATGGTACTCGTGTTCCTATATTTTTTTCGATTTGTAAAACACGGCTGGTATCGTTTTTCCTAACGCGTTTAGATTTGTTTGATCGCGTGCAGTAGGCACTCGTCAAAGTAAAGAGTCGATAAGAGGCTTTCGTTCGATCAAGATAACGGGCTCGGATGCGGAGGAAACAGTCGTCGACTGCAACGATACGGGCTCGGGAGAGCACGGAGGACCGTTTAGCAAACGCTACGTTGACAATAAGAAGAAATAATAACAATAATGATAATAGTCTGCAATAATACTAACAACATTACCCCCGGTGGAAAGTATCATCGCGATAAATTCGTGTCCCGTCGCTTTATAGTCGTCGATGCGAATTTTATACGTTCCCGAAGAGTGAAAGCCGTTTTCAATGGATTCGCACAGACACGCGCACGCACATCGACGACCATAACCCAACGAACACCTGGTTGTTCTAACGAGAATGGAGACTGTGATACAGGCGCAAGTTTGTAAAGAAATCCCCCCGCGTGCGGTTTAATTAATTTTTCCCGTTGCTACCTTGTACGTATTTTAGAAAATTGTTGGAAAAATATGAAAAAATAACTTGAGCTTGAAATTTGTTTCGCGTTTGCACAATTATCCAGTTAACTGCGTTCGACGTGTATACACGTCAATCAAAATCTCTATCGCGGTGCAATAACAATAACCTTTTCTTGTAAAGAATAAATAAATTTATAATAGTACCATTTGCTCTGCGTTCGACGTGCATACTCGTCGTTGCTTGATTTTAATTCCGCACTCGGTCGGGGATTTTTAAAACTAAATTTCGCAGTTAAGAGGTTAAAATGGCGGCGACACGATAAAGGAGGCGAGATCGGTTGTTTAATAATTCTAGCGACTTCGAAACGATCACGCTAAGTGAAAAAGATATTTCAGCTCGCTACGTGTACGACAGGCTTGCACTGTAACGCGAGCCATTAATGGACACTCGTAATTTTCATTGTTTATGTAATGTCGTGAGATTGATTCGTCCTCATTTCGTGGTTATCGACGCGAGAGCGCTCGATTACTTATGCCCGAGAGTGTACAGCCTGGCTGGGGCATGGTTAGTAACAATTAGACTGCGGAAGTTTATGGAATTATGGCATCTATACCGACCCAGGGAACTCGGCGAAACATTGAATTAATGTTGAACATCGGATACACTGCCAACCGACCAGCAACAACAGATTTCGTAGCTAACGATAATATTGTTCCTCAAAGGAGACTAAAATGACACTTTAACACTAAACCTACCAACACCGGTCAAAATAACCGGTTCCAGATTTATTGTTTTACGATTATTGAAATAATACAAATGATTTTATAAGAATTGATTGTATAAATATCTTTAGTACAGCACGTATCATAATAGAAACCGCGCGAAGTCTATTCATTTTAATGAATCTTGTCATTTTTCTAAGGAAACATGTACCAGTTAGATCAACAAACCGTTTCCGCTTATTATATTTTTAATTCCACAACTGATGGAGATATCATCGATTCGGATAACAGATGTTGTACTGAATCGTGAGTTCCACAAGCAAATGAGCTCCAAATTGCGCCATGCTCGGGCTCATTTTAATCGGAAAAATGCTGCGAATATGTTGGCAAAGGTCTCATTAAAAAATGATTAAAATCAAAAATGTTCCGTCCATTTTTTCTTCATTTATCAAGCAAATTTCTTTCACGTGTGTTTAACCTTTAGCACTCGAGTGGCGACATTGGGACGCCACTAAAAATTGCTATACCATTATTCAAAATATCGTTTACATTACTAAATATGTCGGTATCTAATGAATTACTAAACATTTAAAATTCAATATCTTCTCGGAATAAAATTGAACGGAGACGATACATCGTGAAAATTAAATTTGGAATCCACTTTCTGGATGAATTACATAAATTGCATGAATATGTTGGTATCTAATGAATTACTAAACATATAAAATTCAATATCTTCTCGGAATAAAATTGAACGGAGACGATACATCGTGAAAATTAAATTTGGAATCCACTTTCTGGATGAATTCCATAAATTGCATAAATATGTTGGTATCTAATGAATTACTAGACATATAAAATTCAATATCTTGTCGGAATAAAATTGAACGGAGACGATACATCGTGCAAATTAAATTTGGAATCCACTTTCTGGATGAATTTCATAAATTGGATAAATATGTTGGTATCTAATGAATTACTAAACATTTAAGTATTGCGTGAGGTATTATATCAATTTCATATTCATGCAAAGAGAAGAATTAATACAGAATGGAATTATTCGAAAGAAATGTTTAATTTTCCATTTAAAATAGGTCCGAGTGCAAAGGGTTAACATAACAGAGATAGGAGCATTATTAAACGAATATTTCTGTGAAAATCTTGGTAGATCGAAATTTCACGTTCCGTGAAAAAGCTCGCGTGTTCGAGGGTCTTTTTTCGAGCGATTCCGTGGATGAAAAGGGGTGGGAAAGGGTTGCCTTTGATTCGCGAAATAATATCGCAAGAAGCGCGTCCTATTGTCCGCGTCAAATCGAGACACTTGTTTCCCCGAGAGCCGCCCTCGCGGTGCAATTTACTCTGTAAAGTATGGTGAGCTCTGCGAAGCTACAAAAGTAAATTCCATTAAGGCAGCTACGGGGTACTTTCCTTTAATGTCGTTAGCAGGAAAGAGCGGGAACGAGCCGAAAGGGGAGCACCGAGACGATAGGGGGGGGGAGGCAAGGAACGAACCACGCCGAATCAACGGCCACGATTTAGACGAATATCCTCCCCCTGTTGTACAGTCCACCCTAAATCCCGACCCCTTCACCCTGTGCAATTCTCCCTCGGACTGTCTTTGAATCAAAGCTCGAACAAAACGCATTGAATCGCGGGCGCAATTAAAAAAATTAATCTTGGACAGGTAAGTTTATAAACGTGCAGTCTGAACCCAGTAATTTCGCCGATAATTTCGCCGATAATTGTTTCAAAGAAATTACTGTAAATTGATTGCTGGTAAATTACGGGAACGTCTGCAATCATTTGATAATGCTTTCCGAGGTGGTAACGAGCCAGTGATTTCGAAGTCACTTTAATTGCTACGTATGAACTTGAACGGAACAAAGGCTATTTGTGTGTCTCGGAACCGTTGAAAGACAAACATTTGGTATCGGTGAAAACAGCAAACTCGATAATACCGGGCTGAATTCGAACCAAACACCGTTAAACGCGTATGTCGGTATTGCTTTTAAAATATTCGTCAAGAAAATAATATATTCACGCAACGACAGATAACAGAATGGTACAATTGTTACAAGCTCGAACGCAAATGTACTTGTTCGGTCGTGTTCGAAGGCAAAATAAATTCTGCCGAACAGGCTTATTTCCTGTCGGGAGTTTGCTCAAGGCGCAAGTTCTGCAATAAACTGCATCTCATCGATTGCATTACGTGCGAGTGCCAGATGGAGAAATCCCCGACAGCGGCAGCTGAAAATTCGTGTCGTGTTTTCTTTTTTTTCTTTTTTTTTCGAACGAGCGCTGCATTCACGCGCGCTACGCAAAGAGGATTTCGAAAATACCGATCAAAGGATTTTAATCTCGATGATGAACAAGTTGCGTGAATGACCGGCCCCGTAAATGACGATGTTATTCGCGACAAATTCGAAACGGATCCGTATTTAACCTCTTCAAGGCCGAATTATTGAGAAACATTTTCTGGTTACTTACACGCCACGCTGTTTAGACACATAGACATTCGTGAAAATAAACACTGAAGAAATTCGAGAGCGAAATAGATTCAATCTCATCGTTTAATTGATTCGAAAAATAAAGAGAAAATTCACTTTACGAATTTTATGTAGGAACTACAGCGGAATGTACTACATTCTAGTATGTTTATTATCTAGTAGTTACTAAATATTATATATATGCACTATAATATATTAAAATATGCTAAAGTGTACTATAATATATTAAAATACGCTAAAGTATACTAGAATATATTATGATATAATATATTCTCTCTGTAATATAATATAATATATTATGTTCTAGTATGATTTAGTATATTCTTTTATGATATAATATATTCTATATATGTATACTAGAATATATTATGATATAAAAATAGAATATTATGATATTATGATATAATATATTCTATATATGTATACTAGAATATATTATGATATAAAAATAGAATATTATGATATTATGATATAATATATTCTATATACGTATACTAGAATATATTATGACATAAAAATATAATATTATGATATTATGATATAATATATTCTATATATGTATACTAGAATATACTATGATATAATATATTCTAGTATTATATCATACTAGAATACAATATTATATCATACTAGAATATATTATATCATAAATGAATATATATCAGAAATGAATATATTATATCATAAAAGAATATACTAAATCATACTAGAACATAATATATTATATTATATTACAGAGAGAATATATTAAATCATACTAGAATATAATACGCTCGTATTATATTATACTGAATTATATTAAATTGCACGTTTTTCTGAAGCATTTGCTGAAATGTTCTGAAGACTTATCGATGAAAATAGAAAATAATTAGAACCGTCGGACACAAACGAGCAAACTAACATTGAAAAAAAGATAAATGGTAAATAGTTTGTTTTGAACGATGAACCTTGCGACACGCAAATAGAGTTACTCAGCAAAAAACAAGTTTACTTTACCAACTATTATGGTTTCTTACGGTACAGCGGCTTCGTTAATAATTGTTTTGCCACGAAATATTTTAAATACATATTTTCTTGAAAAATACTTGTACACGCCAGCTGTAGTCGAATAGCGTCAGAAGACGAATGGATTTGCGGCGAAATATTAGTCCGGTGAATTTAGCCAGTGTCTCCGCGAGCCTAACAGAAGTAGCCTAACAGAAGTAGCCTAACAGAAGTAGCCTAACAGAAGTAGCCTAACCGGAGCTGCCTCAATTTTTCGCGAATTGCGAGTGGCAGTGACTCGGTCAAACGGGAAGATCGATACGCTAGAGTGGAGGCTCGCGCTTGCTCGTTCGCTCGCGCGAATAAATATGCCTGGTCGCGTGCGTACAAATTTTAATTATGAATCGGCAATTGAATCCCGTTGAACAGGGGCGGCGACGACCGAAGGGGACAGAGTGGAGGGGGCCCGGGGCGCCGATGAATTATCGGCTAATTTCGTTTGGCCGTTGAAAGATCGTAAAATTTATCTGGCGGCCGGTTTTTGTATGGCGCGCGCGTCCGACTAGCGCCGCGGTAACTATGAAAGTGTGTTTCACCGTCGCGATCATTATTTGAATTGAAGTAGATTTGCGGAGGTGTGCGCGAGAGTTGTCGCACACGTACACGTACGACACGTGTGCACACGGGCGCGCATGCACACAATGCGGTTCATTGTCAGCGAAGCACCTGTCCGGCTCGGTTCGTTGAATTTGACTCAGGCTGTAGATGTGTGTTTGCGTTTGCCAGCGCACAACAGCTCCCACGAAGACAACACCGCGGCAGAAAGAGAGGGAGTGAGAGAGAGAGAGAGAGAGAGAGAGAGTGAGACTGACAAACACATGTGTACACGCGACACAATGTAACGAAATATCCTATGCACGGCCGATTACCGGCTGAATTAATGAGTGGGGAAACAATACAGCGCGCTCTAAAATTCGCAACGCGATCACCCGATGAATTATTCCGCGATTCCAATACGAAACCTTCCCCGTTTTTTCAGCAGTTATCGTAACGCTGATTTTTGTCGCCCTCCACCACCTCGTAGATTTAAATAAAATTTCGGAATAAATGGCAAGTAGACTTTTGTATCGTTCGTATATACTACTGAAGTGTAAAAATGTTAACGTAAATATACGACGTGGAAATGCACAGAAATGATCAAATAGAGAAACTCTTAACAAATTCATTCGCATCTTAAATCTTGGGCTTTATCCAACTAACATTGTTCGTTAACGCTAGATTTACGGGACCCGTCAACATGGCGGGTTCTAATATTCTTAATTTGCGATTATTAAGATTGTAAAGTACTTTCGTGAGCAATTATTTACCAAATTTATCGCTTTGGGTATATATTATTGGAAAAATAGCAAAAAATTTGGATGTGCATCTTAAATCTTGGGCTTCATCCAACTAACATTGTTCGTTAACGCTAGATTTACGGGACTCGTCAAAATGACGGGTTCTAATATTATTCATTTGCGATTATTAAGATTGTAAAAGTGCTTTCCCGAGGAATTATTTATCAAATTTATTTCTTTGGGTATATATTATTGGAAAAATATCCAAAAATTTTGATAGACACATCCTTGTTATGCTTATGAAGGAATGTGAAATAGTTATTTCTACAGCTCCGTAAACCTAGTGTTAATAAAATTATAAAATACGATTGCATGTCCCACGCGAATCGCAGAACGAAATAATTCGACCTTCTGAATTTTGTTAAAAACAAGCACACTCGTACAGGAATAAGGACGACATGATGTTAAAAAAAGTTGGAGTTAAACGCGGATAAAGATACCGTAGGAGGTAACAATGTTCGTACGATAAGAGTGGAGGAATAAAATTCTGCTGTGGATATAAACTATGTTTATATTAGCTCATTCGCTTGCCGATGACGTAAACCCTGCCAGCCGATTATCGCTCACGTAAAGTTTACGTCACTTTGTGAAATAGCTAAATAGTTTTCCTTTTCTTCGGAAATAACAAGTAGTTTACGCGATATTTTAGAACGAGAGCCTTATAATCGATATCGACCGTCGAGCGTCTCGCAGACTCGACACACCGACACGAGGCTTGTGCTCTACAGACGCAAAATTATGGTATGTACATTGTATTTGTTTGGTCGCGTTGAATAAATTGCTAATAAAAAATGCGACTCAATTGCATCAGCGTCGCGCTCGTAACGCGCTTAATTTCAATCTGCTTTGTTTGCAAATGGCTTCGAGCTGTCGGTTATATTAGGTTAAAACGACTTTGAGCGGAACGCAGAAATAATTGCGCTCCGTTCTGTGCGTTCATACATTAAATTATATGTCGTAATAAGTGATTCGACGGGGTTTGTTGGATTTAATATTTATTTTCAAGGAAATGGAAAGCCTCGTAGTTTCGCAAGCAGTCATCCTTGTCCTACTAAATACTTCGCACAATTTCTGGCGCGAAAACGCAGGAAATGCGCTCCGAATTACAACAATAGCGATATAATATTCAAACGAAAGCGGCGAGTAACTGAGCAAATTAAACAGTTCAGATTTTCTGGTCTGAAAAAATTCGTAGACATTTTGGGATGCTAGAATGCCAGGAAACGAACTCGGAATTTCAACAATAACACTAAAATCATTTTAAAATGAACATTCTTTATCGCGGACAAAATGGTTGACCATTTTTAACCAGTTAACTGCGATCGACGTGTACACGCGTCAATCAAAATCTCTGTTGCGGTGCAATAACAATAATCTTTTGAGGAATGAATTCTTAATTTTTTCATCAAATAAAAATGTAATCCTCCCTCGTTTTTCGTAAAATTTATAATAGGACACATTGCCCTGCGTTCAACGTGTATACTCGTCATTGGTTGATTTTAATTCCGCACTCTGTGGAGTATTTTTAAAATGTAATTCAGCAGTTAAGAGGTTAAGGCGTGAGAATGCTAGATAGTATGCTAACTTTAACAATGAATGGCTGAACAAATTAAAAAATCAACATTCTTTATCTCTGTCTAGATCTTTGGCCATTTCAAGGCACGAGAACGATAGGACACTGTTATGAATTTTTAAAATGGCACTGTTACGTTCAAACAAAACTGACGAATCGCTAAAGAATAATTTAAAAAAAAATGAATATTCTTTATATCTGGCAAAATCCTTGACCATTGCGAAGCGCAAGAAAAGCAGGAAACAAACACGTAGTTTCAGCCGTGCACCTTTTTATTCAAACAAAACGAGCAGGTTACTTATCGAGCGAATTAACAAATCGAAAAGAGTGAACATTCGTTATCTCCGTCGGTTTCGTAAGCAGTTGTCCTTGTACTACAAAAATCCTCGGCCACTCCGAGACGCAAGAAAAGGAGGAAACGAATCGCGAGTTTCAACTATGTTGCCTCTTTATTCGAACAGAGATAATGAATTATTTATTCACGAAACCGAGCGGCTATTTTTTTTGTTATTCACATATCAACGTGGCCGCCGGTAATAAACGGGGAAAAGGTACGCGAGGAATATTTGCAAAATTGCTAATGCTGGAGATAGAATCGGAAACTAAATGGCGGATTGAAGTAATAAGATTAAAAACGAGAGAAAAAGAGAGCGAATGCTGGAGAGAGAGAGAGAGGGAAGGAAACATCATACACGTCCTGGTTTCGCGAACAGTTCTCCTTCGAGTGCAACAGTGTGCATGCACAGGATAGCCTCGGAACGAATTATAATTACAAATCGAGAGCGGGGAGTATCGCGGTTTCCCGGGCGGGGAGAAAAATTACGTTGCCATACATTTTTATAGCGTTTTGATAAGCGCGTGGAGAAAAGCGTGCGCCCCTGTTAAAATTGATTAACGATCCGTAATGAGAAAAGGAACAATCGATGGATCGCGGGACGATTATCGTTGCGTGGACAATTTTAGCCAGTCGGTATTTCTATCGACTGTATTCACGGTCGATTCGCAGACTCGTTCGCTGAAACCCGCGCGCAAACGCGTCGGGAAAAATGGAGCAAAAGAAAAAAAGAACAAAACAAGAGAACGAGGATGAAAAAGAGAACAAGACGGAATCAAGAGAACAACGACGAGCGAAATATTATATTACATAAATCCCCGGGCGAAAATGATTGCCGTGAGAAACGTTTTTGTTTTTGTCGTTCGCTCGCACGCACACGGACATGCGCGCGTGAGCGAGCAAGCGAGCGAACGCACACAAACAGCAACGTTCGTGTTCATAGTGCACGAAGGCAACGAAGTTATCGGCGACGTGAATTACAGGTTCGCTCGACTAAATTCCAAGTTTAATCTCTTTAGAGGCGTCGCGTACAAGCGAGTTTCTGTAACATTGAAATCCTTAAACGTAAATATTGCGACGCGCGCGCGCGCGCGCGTGCTGCTGATCGCCGACACCGTCGTTGTTCGTTGAGTGACGTGACGCAATTCCACGTTGCAAAAATAGATCTTTTTATTCCGCAACCTAACAATTTTCGAATTCAACCCGAGCGAAACGGCCGGGGCAAAAAGCTGCGCGAAACGCGTATCTCTATCGATTATATTAATTACTGGCCGAACTGTTTCGGCCGGTTTTCAGGTCGAGCCGAATCCGGCGAATTTTAGGTCGCCGCTAAATTCGTGTCGGTTTTTGATGCCGTGTTCAACCCTTGCATTGAAATACCACTTCTGGTATTTTTATTTAGATGCAGAAAGAGATACAAACGTTCGAAAATTAATTTTTTTATCGATGCACTATTATTTTACTAACAGAACTATTTAGATATTTGCAAACGTTCCGGAAAACTGTTTCAACCGTTTCAAACCAGTCGGATATAAAGAAATATATGAAAGCGAAAAACAGAAATAACATTTTTCAGGGTCTGCCATATATTGAATTCAAAATTAATTTTTTATCGATGCACTATTATTTTATTAATAGAACTATTTAGATATTTGCAAACATTCCGGGAAAATGTTTCAACCGTTTCAAATCGGTCGGCTATAAAAAAATATATGAAACCAAAGGACAGATATAAAATTTTTCAGGGTCCGTCATATATTGAATTCGAAAATTAAATTTTTATCGATGCACTATTATTTTATTAATAGAACTATTTAGATATTTGCAAACATTCCGGGAAAATGTTTCAACCTTTTCAAATCGATCGGATATAAAAAATATATGAAAGCGATAAACAGAAATATAAAGAATTCATGAAAGTCTGTTACAGATTGAACTCAAAAATTCATTTTTTAAATCAATACTTTAACAGACAATATATCCAAACATTAAGAAAATCATAGAAGAGACTGAAGTTGTTAATCGTACATAAAAAAATGAATATTTTTATACTACAATCTCAGCGAATTACGATTACAATGGCAGACAAAAATACAAAATTTTTTGAGAAAGAATAATCTTCAACTATAAAAATGCATTGTTATGTTGTCTTGATAAACAACTGGGTATTAAACAAATACGACCAACCCACGCAACGTCGTTAAGTCCCAGTTGGAGTATAAGCTTCCGGAGTAGATTTAATTCGAAC
Source organism: Lasioglossum figueresi (assembly GCA_028455805.1). Lineage (NCBI taxonomy): Eukaryota > Metazoa > Arthropoda > Insecta > Hymenoptera > Halictidae > Lasioglossum > Lasioglossum figueresi. The sequence goes on from CM052197.1 coordinate 4,066,661, forward strand.
TTATGTCACGGGGCGAAAACTTTCGGATTAATTCCAGCTATTTTATGGAAATGGGCCACCGTGCACCGGCGGGATTTCGAAATTGGGAAATTTTACGCGAGACTAACAACGCGTTCCTTTGATTCCATGCACGGTAGCTACAACACACACATACACGAGCACACGCGCATAGAAATGAGCGTGTGCGCGAGTACGAGAGCTTCTTGATGGGAAACGAGACAAGGGAGCACCGTGGAAATTACAGCAAAGGTAATATAAATGTTTTGTTATTTTTTACGAGCCACTTGAATCGCGCGCACGGGAAAAGAGCAAGAAAACAAGCGCGCGAGCGCATACGCGTGTTGCGTTTCAGTGCGTGCGCGCTCGCAAGGACGTAGGATTATTTTAATCGCTGTCCACGTATTATTTAATCCGATGCGCGGAATTAATAAATAGTGAGCAACAACGATGCGTTTGTTTACACCGCTCGTTTTTGCTTGGACAAGTTACGGAACGAATATCCCGAAAACGGTCCTCGGATACGATTTAATTAAATTATTTCGATTGCCCGGCCGGTGTAATTAATACGTTCCGATGGCTCGGTTGAATAAACGCGATCGCGGAACAATGAGACAATCTCGATATGCAAAACTGATATTTTATTTAACCGTAGATAGTTCGCTCGTTTTTCCCCGGTCGGCTACTCTGCGAAGCTTGTTCTTATTACCATGCATTACATTATCATGCGCATAAAAACTCGGGAATATATCAGCAGAAACGACAGGAAAAAATCGGGTTTTTCTTCTCAGGGCCCGTGAACAAATTTAATTAATGTATCTGGCCACCGTTGAAAATGTATCCGCGGAGGTTGTATCGATTTTCGTGACTCGGTAATTGCGATTATATCCGGAACTCGAATTTTCTAGAAGAGAAAAGAATTGGGTCAAAAGGGAATTAATTTAATTCGAGGTCGCGCGGAATTCGAAAAACTCGAAAACAAATATCCCCGTTGAAAAATCAGTCGATTGTACGTCGCGTGTTATCGCGGGAGGAAAAAAAAAAAAAGAAAACGGTCACCGGTGCGAGGGTATTCAATGTTGCATAATAGAATTTTCACCGCGCCTCACTTATCATACTCCAAATAGCTTCGCCTCGTATAAATATATAATTTTATTACGTCATGGACGCTCTGTGCTCTCGGGCGCGCAAGTCGCGAATGGGGGATGGGAATTTTCGTCGGCGCACTGATTATTATTGCATCTGCCAGTAGCATTTCTTGTAGTTTATATTTCCCGTTCAGACTGCAAGGACGAGAGTACCGCGACGGAGAGGGAGGATGGCAGAGAGCGGAGGTGAAGAGAAAGAGAGAGACACAGGCTGGAGAAAGAGGAAGAAAGAGAAAAAACGAAGAAGAAATTTCTAAGAACGTTAAATAGCTCGTTGGAAAAGCGCACTTTATTCGAAAAGCCAGAGAGAGAATATTTTAAGTCACCATTCCTGCCTGCTGCTGCTGATGGTGATAGTAGTAGTAGTAGTAGTAGTAGTAGTAGTAGTAGTAGTAGTAGTAGTACATAGTGGTGGTGGTGGTGGTGGTGGGAATGGTGGTGGTGATGGAAAAGGGTAGGGATGGCGGCGGCGAGGGTGGGAGGGCACAAAGGCGACGAAAAACTGCACGAGTTTGTTGTTTCCTCGTTACGAGAAAAAGACAATAGAGAGCGCTCCGCGTATTATGTACTCCGACGAGAGTTACGATAACAAAAATGACGCTCGCCGCTCTCCTCCGGCTCTGATACAATAATTACCAGCCGTGACTCGCGACCCCGCATTATCGATTTAATTCTCAAATGTATACTTTCAATTCGTCCGCCGAAAGACAGACAGAGAAATAGAGAGAGAGAGAAGGGAAACGGTGAGCGAGCGAAAGAAAGATAGAGCGAGGGGAGCGACGGGGGTGGATGTAGAACGTCGAGTGGTGGGGATGCAGCAAAATAATATTATTAAATGCACTCGGACAGAGAGTCCAATTATTCTTCCATTTTCGAGCGTAGAATAAATAATTCTGGTCGAATGCGGCGGTGGATGAAACGAAAGAAAAATAAAATCAATAATAAACACGCCGTCGCTGAAATATATTTTTGCCGACCGACTCGCCGGCGTTCTTTTCGCTCTTCTCACGGTACACGCTTCTTAAATATTTATAAACATAGAACACGCGTATGTATTTCTATATATACACACACACACACACAGAGACGTTTGTGTTTTCGTTTGTTTATTTTTGTGGAAAAGAGAGAGAGAGCCTCGACGCAAAAGGACGATTTCAAAATTTCTTCCCGAACAAGACACACGACCTTCATTTATCCGTCCCGCCGTGTGCACCATAATATTTCATCCTAATAATAACGGAAGCACTTATCGATTCGAACTCTTGTGGACGCGTGCACAGAACCCACAGTGCTGTTGTGTGTTATTCCCTTCGATTCTCCTTTACCGCATTCCATTTAGACCACAATAACACGCTTTCGAGGGCGAGAGAGAGAAAGGGAAACGCGGAGAGAAAGAGAAAGAAAAAGGAATGAAAGAGACGACAGAGACAGAGAGAGAGAGAGAGAGAGAGAGAAAGAGAGAGAGAGAAAAGAAAATAGAAGAATCAAATATCACTGAAAAAATGGAACAACCAAATTGACTCGGGGGCAGCCGGGAGGGGGTAGTGGGAAAAAATGTAATTTCTCATTAAATCGTCGTTAGGACAATGCGAGTCGAGGTGGCTGTGTTAAATCGGGTTAAGGCACATCTATAAATACCTCACTAACTGAGAATGAGAGAACACAAGGAGAGGGGGGAGAAGTGCGAGGGAGAGCGCACGTTCATGTTAAAGCAAGAGAAGAAACACGAGGGGTAGAGAGGGAGAAAGAGAGTAAGAAGCACAAAGTGTGCTCCGGCAGAAGCACGAGAAAGAGAGAAAGAACAAATATACGAGGAGGGACGGGGTGGGAGCGAGAGGCACCGAGCGAGATATGTAAACGGGAGAAAGAGTAAGCAAGCATGCGAGTCGGTAAAACAGACGGAGACGGCGGGGTTCGGGAAAGAGAGAGACAGAGAGAGAGAGAGAGAGTGGGGGGAACCATGGCGGAGTGGTGGGGCTAGGAGAAGGCGGCGAGTAGAGGGGAGAAGAAACGTGCGAGAGAAAGATAGATAAAAGCAGAGTCACAAAGTTGACAGAGAGACATGAAAATGAAACAGTGGAAACGATGGGCGAGGGAGGTGGAGGTGGCGGATGACTGTGGTAGTAGTAATCAGTTCGTCTAATAGTGTGGGCACATCGAGAAGAGAGAGAGAGCGAGAGAGAGAGAGATATATACACACAATTGCATTCGTTGCCAGATGTCTAACTACACGATCGTCCTCCCCTCCACCGAGCGTACCCCTACCCCCACTCATCAGCACGCTGTCACTTCTGCATTACGGACGAGTAGCGAGGAGAACACGAGTCGAGGTAAATTCGTATAGGACGAACGAACGAGCGAAGGGGGATGAAAAAGCGGCGCGTAACGCGTTGTCTTAGACCCGGCACGCACCGTGGACAACGTCGCGCACAACAGTCCCTGCACCGTGTTATTTATCGAAAACCCGACAGGACAGCCGTCCGCAGTCGGGCCACCGGAAAAAAAAACAACAACCACACGATATAATTCTAGGAGATTAAACGTCCAAACACTCACCTCTATCTTTTCCATTTCTTTGCTGCACGGCTGTCACTCGCTATTCCCACAGTCATCTAGGATCCTTTGGCACACACACACTGACGGCACATAGCGCGGATAGAACACGGTCTACACACGAGAGCGCGGTGTGCGTGTATCGAAACGATATAGGTTTGACGCGCGCGGACCAGCGACTCACGGTGCGGCGCACGCCGCTGTCCCATCAAGACTACTTTGTATTTACTCTAATTATGTGACGTCACGGATACACTGCTCGCCCCACCACTAGCCGCCGGAGGCGGCCGACCGTTGACGAGCAAGCTCGACCGAGCCCGAGCCCGAACGGGCAACGCGCATGGCGCAGCGATCCAGTCACCTGTCGTCTCTCCTCGTTCTCGTTGAGCCTTCGCCGCGCGAACACCGCGACTCGTTCGCGATTTTCTTCATACCGCCCGCTTCTTTTTACCGATCGCGCTCCAGACTTCAGCCGTATCGCGATCGTGCTCGACGTCTCATTCCCACGATCTCTGTTCGCAGACCGAGCCACCTCCGTTCTCTGGATACCACTGGATTCCTGTCGGTGACGATCAACGCCGAGTGTTTTGCCGATTTTCTCTGTGCCCTAACCTTAATCCGACGACGTTCGTGCTCCATGGACTCTTACAATCTGCCGAACTCAACTGAAAGTGGTGACAGTGATTAACTCGCAGTCGCAAAACGTGATGCTTCCTCGGCGTCGAACTTGTCAGCTGTGCGACGCACGGTATATTTGTGACAGTCTTGATGCAACGATGTCGTCGAAATATTTACAATGATTCTGTGCCCAAGTCGACCGTGCGCTGCCTGGGTCACGCGGACCCAACGTCTGCGACACGTTACTGCGCACCGGTGCGCAATTCGGACCGTTCCCGTTCCGCTGTACATTGTCGCGCGAAAGTATGCGGACTCGCGCAATCCCCCAATGAATCTGTGATACATAGATTTACTGTAAATGTATGCTTGTTACCGAATTTACTGTACCCACGCCCTTCTATGTACATTCAGACCCGAGGACAATTTCTAAGGTCGAAGTATAATTATTAGACTGCGGTTCTCTGTATGCGTTTGTGAAGAAATTGGCGGGGTGAAATATAAGACGATGACAGATTTAAAAAATTCAAGAATCTTGTAATCTTGTTTTTAATGGAACATCATTAAGGGATGAAATCAATTTTTATTTTGCATAGAGATCCGCAGTCTAATCATTTATCTATGTAGCACTACGTTTGCAAAGCATCGAAGGTGACTTTGTAAAAATAACGAGGCTGTACTATCTAAATTTTTAGCCATTTTTTAAATAGCCTGTACCGAATGAAACGTGTAAAGAAATAAATTTGTAGAATAATTCCACGTAGATGCAATTAAAAATTTGAAAACCCGTAAACCTGCGTTAACACATAATTTTCTGTTACCAGTGAGAATTTAACTTTCGATGATATAATAAGAAACACGAAGTGTATGATTGTGGACTCCACACGTTTTTGAGCGACAGTGCAAGTGTTTTCGTTAATTTGAACAACAACGTACGTGCAGTTTTAATTTTCGAAATAAAAGGACCAAGGACTGTTGATGATAGTATCGAGCAACCGTCACAGGATAAATGGATCGAGTTCGAAAATAACGGACAGATTGATGGTTGTAACGGAATGGTTTTGTGCTGGATGGGCCGTGTCGATAAGTGAGAGAGCAATAAATGACACCGTCGTTAAGAAATCGTATTGGTTTGTTTCATTTATTACCCAAAGCTCTTTTCCAGTTTCCAGTGTTCACAAAACTAACGCCGCCCAACGTCTATTTGTCTCATCAACGTTTGTTTTTTGTTTTCTCCGTTTTCGAACATACAAATCACACGGATCGACGCCTACTCGCGGGGCGCCCTCCGAACGCTATGTTTCCGCGCGTGTTAACCTATATTTCTTATCGTCTTGTTTCAATTAAACCGTGCTCGCAATGCTTTCGCAATAAATTCATCTCTCTTTATCATTCTCTCTCTATCTCTCTGTTCCTTCTTCTCCCGTTTTTTATTTTTTTTTTTTAAATATTTGTTTGGTAAACTTTCATTCGTCGCAGGACTGAGATTTAAACGTTTGTTTCCAGAGAAAAAGATTTTTTTTTTTGTTGCGGTTAAAGGCAACGTGCACGAGGAAATAGGAAGGATATATTTATGTATATATATGTATATATGTATATCATATATATATTTACAATAAGCGTTAGAAGAAGTGTGTATGTGTGTGTTCGTGTAGGTTGTCAAACAGACGGATCGTAGGCCTATCTCGCGAGACATTGACTCACACAGCGCTAGTAATTAGCGAGTTCTAGATGCGGGTTTGGTATAAATTTAATTGTTAATTATTTCGTTGTTGTTATTCTCGCCGTCCATATATATTATTTTCTTTCTCTTTTTTGTTCTCCCGCCGGTGCTTTTGCTCTCGATTGGACACTTTTACCACTGACTTTTCCGTTAGAATAGCGTAACAAGAGGAAAGAGAAAACGTTGTCAGGGGAAGGGGGAGGTAGTAAGCGTGGAACGAATGAAGGACGCGAATAGCCGTCAATTATCGTTTGTTTTGTAGGTTAGAAGAAACGATTTAACGGTCGAGAAAATCAGGTGCATCAAGCGAACTCATATGCAGGCGTATCCGTATGTATTGTGCGAGTAAAAACCGGACTCGGTGTGTCTCGGTGATCGATGCAGAAACATTTAGAACAAGGGTAGAGGGGCTTCGAGCGACAAACACGACGGAGTTCTGGCGTTGCTTTCGTAAATATCACGCGATAAGAAAATATTTTAAATATTCAAAATTTATCGGCCACGATTCTGCAGCCCGGCTGCTCTTTCCAACTGTTTCTGCATCGGTGGGTAATCGCACGCGAGTCGGAGATAAAGAGTCGAGAAATTGAGAGGAAAGCGAAGCCGCGAGTAAATTCCAAATCGATCTATTTAAACCTGTGTAAACGGAGGGAAGGTGGGTATCGCCGAGCCGTTACGAGAAACCCTTTACTATATTTTTTTTTGTGCGAATCGTACGCGTATCACGGGTCGAATCGTCTCGAATAAAACTGGATTCGAGCGATCGGTCTCTTCGCGGATTATACTGTTGAAGAGACGAGTAAAATCTACCTTTTTCTCCTTTTATTTTCGTGCGACGGCCAACGGGTGGGACGAGAAGGTACATCGGACGTCTTCCAAGTATTTTACGCGATAGAACGGTCATCGTAGATCTAGTATAACCTCTTCCCGTATTATCTTTCTCGACTTCTTCGCGCCGAATAATCGCCTAATGGAAAAACAAAACATTTACAGTCATTTAAATATTTCGAGAATTAATATTTTCTGTCGATTTCAAAGAATGACGTTTGTACTCGGTAGTTCGTGTTCGAAATCTTCGTTAAGAATTTCAATTGTTATACGAGAAGGGGTTAACGAACGAAACGAAACATCTTGATCACCGATACACTAACGCAATCGACTCGACGCGAGAAATTAACGGTTTTATCACTTCAGAATACTAATTGACACAACTCACTCAGCAGGAGAACCGATGCGAACAGCAACCCGTGCGCGCCAATTCTGAAAAATCTGCGGCCTGGCGGCCGTAACGTCACCGCGCCGCTATCTAGGTTAGGATGCGGGAACTAAAACGAATTTTTACCGCTCCTTTCGGATAACAAGATCTCGCAGAGTACTCGCTGGGAAAGTCGCCAATATCACCTGGTTCAACTCGTTCGTCGTTCAAGAAACAATTTGTTTATTCGCCGGAAATTCGCTCTTATAGAATAAAATTAATAAAAACAACCTTTGAAGCCGATGCCGTCATTGATGCTATTTTAGAGCCTTTTACGAGGACAGAATGAAATCGATAACCGAGTCGACGTCCCCCAGCAAAAATTTACCGCGTTCATGGTCGAATTGGCTTTTAAAGATACTTCAGAGAATGGAAGTCATTTAATTAATGAACTTCGAGCTAGAAAAATGCACTTTGTAAGAGACGATATTCGTGTAATTCTTTCAGACGATCCTAGTCAAAATTGATTTACCCGTTTATATTGCAATAATAAATACAAATCAATCCGAAGACGTTCTTAATCGGGACTATCCATTACAGAGTAATGACAAATAAAAGAAAGCAACACACGTATCGATCGAATTGAGAACTTCTTCCTTTTCGAGGTCGATTCGAAAATGTATTTTGAAATTTGTATCTCTACTCCAATGGTCTCTCTTCTTTATGTCGAATCAAAAATGAATTTTTAAATTTGGATAGTTACCAGTTCAACGTTTCTTTTCAAAGTCAGTCCAAAAATGAAGTTTTAAATTTGCACAGTCACTATTCCAACGACTCCCTTGAAACAATGAATGTTTAGTCGAAGAGAGAATTTGAACAAAAATATCTAGCCCCGTGTAACACATGAAAACAAAAAGTCTAGGGATTTTGTCTGTTTACGGTGAATTTTCGGCAAATATAAAACTGATTACTTGCGTATATAGATGACGGACCAATTTCCGACAGAATGGCGTTAAAATCGGTGTTTTTTGTTTCGATTCGTTCCAGCTATAGAATTCGCGTTCCTCGCAACGGCCGTATGGTTTCCATTAGAGCTTAGCCCTCGAAGAGTGTACGAGTTTTTACGTTTACGCGGATCCTGGCTCGGCTAAGGTTACAATTATTGTGACGGCCAAACATGGCGGAACGCGTTCGACGGGGACATTACATTGAATTCTTGTTCACCGACGCTTAACAATTTATAATATTCGATTATATCCTAATCCGTTGCAAGTTGATCGTGTAAACCCGGAAGGTGGCGAATCGTATCGAATTTCCATTGCACCGTAAACGCGATTAGGGTCGCCGTACGAGCGACGCTGGTCTCTAAGTTGTGTATGTATTATCGACGCCTGTGTTGGTCGATCATTGAATAGCTTTAGGAGGTAAGTTGTTCGGAAACAGAGTGGTCGCGGTCGCGCCGGGCGAGAGTGCTCGCGCCAGTAAACGAATATTATGATTGTTCTCTCGAAGTTTGTGCACAAACCGGAAGTAACGGAAACTAGTTAAAAATGAACACAAGGCAACTTACTAGCGGCGACCGAACTCGTCCACGAGGGGTACAATTACTCTCGCCGGGATGGCCGCGACCGAACGCGCGATTGGTTTCGTTTTGCTCATCGAAATTGAAATTTGTTGCGTCCCGGGACGGGACAATGAGCGAGTCCCGTCGGTCCAAAGACGATCTAGAGACTTTTTGCCTAGAGGAAACCACGGGGTTAGCTGCAACTAGAGCTATGCGAGAACCCGACAATTTCCGGTACACGATGGAATCCGACATATTCGGGAATCCGGAAATTTTCGGGAACCCGTCCCGAACCTGAATCAAATTCTTGATCTATCCTGAGTTCTGACCATCGGGTATCGCACATTTTCGGGTTCTCGCGCGCCTCTAGCTGCAACCTGGTTCCCGAATGAAATATTCGTCTCAGAGCCTGTTTCATTCGGAAAACGGTGGTCCAGGTCGCAGCTGGCCCCCCCGCGAATTTGGTACTTGCAACCGGAGCATAGATGGAGTTTGGGAAAATATCACAGCTGGCCCCCGGAACTGTCGAAAATCGAAAATAAAGGAGGGGCCTTCGAGGAATCGCACGGTCGTCCCGGCTACGGCCTCCCGGGCCTCTGTTCTAAATATTAACCATTTTTCGTGCGGTGTCGACGATTCGCGTCTATGAAACGTAGAAAAAACGATACAAACAATAGCTACCAGCTATATTACGTAGTATTATAGTCGCCTAAGTTATATCCTCGGGTGATCCGAGGCCGGGCAGACCGGGCTCTCCTGTTTTGCGCGCGGTTATGTTCAATATTTTATACACGTACAATTCTGTAACTAATAATAATATTAATCGTCTGGATCGTTCCTATTAATATTATTATCGTTTAGCTCGCACGCTGGACCGGGCGCCGCGACAAAACGCGACGGTACACAGGTTTTTTTTTCGGCGTGTTCCTTTTACACCGGTTAGGAATCGTTTCGGATAAGAAAAGCTGGAATTCGGGATTCCCTACGGTTCGCGGAAGCACTGAGGAAAGTCACGTGTGAAGATCCTCCGATTTCGGGGGAACGACATTGTTCCTGGCGCACGTTGTTTTGTCTTCGCGACTTCCCTCATCGCTCTCAGCCGTGTATAATCGAAAAATACCGTACGCGTTCGAGGAAGCTTCGAGCGACGAGCCTGCTCTCTGCTTGAAATTCAATTACGGTCGAGCGCACGGGCACAGCAATTTTACTTCTACTTACATATTAAGGAAAGCGTGTCGAGGTCGCACGAGGCTTCGGAATTTTTTTTTGTTCGAAACGCTACTTTATACAAGGGAATTACAATCACAGATCGATTCACCGCGCGAAAATCTCCCGAGCGAACCGCGGTGTTCTATCTCATTCTCTCACACTCTCTCACACTCTCTCTCTCTCTCTCTCTCTCTCTCTCTCTCGCGCGCGCGTCTCTCTCTCTCTCTCTCTCTCTCTCGTTCTCACGTTCTCTCTTTCTTTCTCTCTTTCAGCTCGTGAGAGGATTCGATTGGATACGAACGCTTCGTAATTCAAAGTCTATCTGTTGGATTTTGGTCGCTAAGTAAACTAACGTACGAACGTTCCCGTGTCCTGTTCATTGTGCGACGAGGAAACCACCGAACGCGTTTCTCTTTCGCAACTCGCGCGGCCGCTGGACCGGGTTCGGTCTCTCCCGTGGTACACCTAACCGACTTACAGTTTAAAAATTTGATAAAAACACGCACCGTACCGTTCTTTCATATTATTTTTTTCCCCGAGGACTCCGCGAATCTACGGTCACCGATTAGGACGGCCAACCCGGCTTGACGGCGACGAGAGCATAGCCGATCGGTGCCGGATCGACCACGTCAACCACGCAACGAAGATATACGATCATGACAAATACAACGCTAAACATCTGAAACAATGAACCCACCAAATACAACAGGAAGATACCAGACGAGGTACTGGATAGACTTTGAAACCATCTAACCTTGGCAACCCAAAGGATACATCTAGCTGATTCCTGAGACCTTCACGACATTCTCCGAAACAGTCTGATATGAGGAACCGTACGCGGAACCGTACGCATCAATCGTACGCGTAATTGAAGCCTCGCACGAACGCGGTGCCGTTTAATGTCGTTAAGTTCCTTAAAATAATTTCTGTTTTTTTTTTTTGCTTTGCTTTGTTTGTTTCTACCCTCCTTCTGTCTCCCTGCTCTGCTTCTCTATACCGTCGCGCGAGTCGCTCGGGGGCCCCTCTCCCCCCGTTAAGAAACGACGCCACCCTAGGACACACCATCGATCATCCCGGGACCATGGAAAAATTGTACGGACGTCTATCGCACGAGACTGGTAATTCTGTTTACTTTCAATTGTTCTCATCGAGTCGATTTCGCTGTTACAAAAGCTACCGGTTAAATCGTCTAAAACGAGGACACTGAAACAATCGTCTGTGTTATTCCCGGCGGATCGAAATATGATGCTCGTCAAGCTTTTGGTTCTGATTGTTCGTCGATACGACGACGTTCGTCTAGTTACTACGGGGTCCGATCGATGAATAGATTTTTCGGGGCGAGGCGAGCGTGCTGCTGCACGCCACCACCTCTGGCAGGGAGAGCAGCCCCCGAGCGAGCAACGCGACTTAAATCGTGGACCATTTATCGAATAATCGAACGTGTAATTTCATTATTCCGCGTCGGCAGCGTCCGTTCCTCCGTCGCCCTGATCGCCACCGCCGTCGTTCGCCGTCTCCTCGACGTTTCCCGACGGCTCCTGCACCTCCGTCGCGCATTCAGCATTCTCGGCCACTTCCTCCACTATCACCTCTTCACCTGGCGTCTCGACCACCTCTGCTCCATCCTCGGCCACTTCCTCGGCGACCTCAGCCTCCTCAACAAGCTGATCCTCTTCAGGTTCCTCGACGATCGCTTCGGTGTCTTGCTCTACACAATCCTCCGCACCTTTCTCCAGAACTTCCTCGTTCTGGAACGCATTCACCACCTTCTGCTCAATCGTCAACTGTCTAACCGCGTTTTCCAGATTATCCCTGAGGATGCTGCTCGACTCGGTCTCCTCCTCCTGCCACGCCGACGGCATGAACGTCATCCGAACCGTCTGATACAGCTTCCTGAAGCCCAGCTTCTTGTACAGACTCTGGCTGGCCTCGTTCTCCGGAAGTATCACCACGAAAGGCTGGTAGCCCCGGTCGGCTACCCGTTTCGTCAGGTACCTGCGATTTCATGTTCAGTGAGACAATGGCTCCCAATTAAGAACGCGGAAAGAAACATTAGGAGGGTTGCGTTGATTCGTGCCGCTGGGAATGAGTGGCTCAGAATGTTGCGTTCATTCATGAAATAGTCGTTAGGTATTCGAGATTGTATCGTTTACTTTTTGTTGTTTTTCTTTTTAATGTTTTTATTACAGCAGCATAATTTTTATTGAAACAGTGCCACTTTTCTCTCTAACATTTTCATCCACCTTCAAGCCTAACGGAGCTATTTAGGTGGCCTGTTTCTCGTGAATCACCCGGTATACAACGGCACGAATTACTGCAACCAACCGATATCGTCCGAAGACGAAGAGTATCAAAGTACCTACCTTGCTAATTTCGTTCCGTAGCCTTTCCGCCGGTACTCCGGCTTGGTCTGCATGGAGAACATGGCTCCATAATAAGACTGCACCATCCACGCAGCCAGCTTGCCCTTGACGAACACCCCACCCGCAGAAAGAGACTTGATCAGCCGTAGAAAAACCTCGTGGCACTCCATATCATTGGCCGGGTACAACTCGTGTATAGCCTCCGCGTGTTCCCCTTTCAACGGCATCACCTCGACGTCAGGATCGACGTCCTCTTCAGCCTCCTGGACATCGTCGACGTGCTCGGTGTCCTGGCAGACAAACACGTCGCCAACTACCCTCTTGATGGTCCCAGTGCCCTCGTAAAGCCGTGCCAGTTCCTCGGCGATGTCGTGGTGGACGAAGTTGATGTAAAACGGCTTCGACCAGTCGATCAGAACGTCCTCGTCCCTCAGCAGCTGGAGCAGCTCCAGCCGGTCGTTAGGACAAAAGATGCCCACGCTCTCGTACAGCAGACCGTGAGACTAAAAGCCAATTCGTATAACCAAGTTAGAGGAGGATCGGACAGGATCTAACAGCATCTGATAGTCATTTCAAAGCCGCGGTCTAATGCTCGGGGATACTCTGATAAATTGATCAATGGCGACGGCTATTTCAAGCTTCCAGTTACCGAGCTGTCTTCGTTAATAAGTACAACAGGGGAGACTTTGAAACGCCTAGTACATGAATCTCCATAGAGCAGATTAGGTAGAGCTAGCGCCTGCTTTCTGGTCGCATGGTTTTTACAGCAAGAGGCATCCGGTAGCTAAGGTGTTAACCTGACTGACCTGGTATATTGAAGACAACTATAGATCTGATTCCTGAAGTAGAGGACAACAGACCCCCTAAAAAAGCTATTCTGAGTATTTCAAAAATTCAAAAAGGGTTAAGTGGACATCGTCTGTTCCTTATAAAGGGTCTCAGGAATCTCGTCCTCGTGCTGCAAGTTCCAATCAATTTCCCCCAATTCCGAGGAACGTATGCGAGCTGTCTTCGTTAATAAGTACAACAGCAGAGACTTTGAAACGCCTAGTAAATGAATCTCCACAGAGCAGATTAGGTAGAGCTAGCGCCTGCTCTCTGGTCCCATGGTTTTTACAGCAAGAGGCATCCGCTAGCTAAGGTGTTAACCTGGCTGGCCTGGTATATTGAAGATAACTATAGATCTGATTCCTGAAGTTGAGGAAAACAGAGGTTTGAGGAAAACAGACCCCCTAAAAAAGCTATTCTGAGTATTTCAAAAATTCCAAAAGGGTTAAGTGGACAACGTCTGTTCCTTATAAAGGGTCTCAGGAATCTCGTCCTCGTGTTGGAAGTTTCGATCAATTTCCCCCAATTCCGAGGAACGTATGCTGCGGATAGATGCAGCGAGTCGCGTCGAACGTTTCGCGTCATAATTTCTAGCGGCGTCGGCGATAAATCCCGCGGGAAATGTCAAGGTTCGCGACGCCTTTTGATTTATAAAATACCGGGGGTCCCGCGCGCTTGCGGAAAGGACACACGCGAGGAGAGCCCCGTCGAATCAACAAATTGCTGGCGCGGTAATTAACTAAAGAGCCGGGTGGGAGAAGGGAATCAACTAGCGCCAGATTAGAGGAGTCAACGGCGAGGACAGGAAACGGACTGGCAAGCCCGTGAAACAAAAGATTGGCCGAGAGCCAGGCAAGGATGTGGGCCAACTTTTCCGCACCCTTGCCGATAGAGGAGATGGATTTGCGGTACGCACGCGACAGAGAGCCTGCAATTTTCGCAGGCGAATTTCGAAAGTCACATTTTTTCGAAACGAATCGCGAACTTGCGGTATAGTTCTTTCCGTTCGATGCAATTGGGGAATTGCGCGGGTGGACATGGCGCCGCGCCGTGTCCTCGATACGGAGAAATTTAGCGACCTTCTACCAGAAAATCAATTCTTTCGTATACCTATTTATGGAATTTATATTGCTCTCTATGTGTCCATCTATCATGAAAATGAAAATAATAAAATTGCGAGGACTGCGACTGGAACGAACAGTTGCCGCTGAATTATTCGAAACTCGCGATTCTCGTGATAGAGCTATTGCTTATTTTATAGGAACTGTTTTATAGACACAATTTTTGTATTTCTAGCAACGAAACGAACACAGTCTGTTCAGCGAATAGCTTCTAACATTTTCAGAGATAATTATACAATACCTAGCGTCGCGTAAGATAGAAACCGACTATTTATTTCTATTTTTCAGGAGACATGTCTACGGTTCAAAAGTTTCAGCGAAATGTCAGCAAATTCCTGAATCGGGAGCAGACCATGCGCTATCGATCGGCCGTAATCTGAAAGGGAACGTAGACTTGTTTCATACTTACCGACAACGTCATACCAGGGAAGTGCAGGCAGATCGCATCCTCGGGCCAGCCGTTGGCCACGTAGAAATGAAAGTCCCACACCTTGTCCCGCGTGTACGTCAGCAAAGTTTGATGGAACTGCGGATAGAAGCAAGGAAACAATATGGTAAGACAAAGTGCAAAGTTGATTCTCCTTTCGAAACGCGTTACTCGATCAGCGAGTTACCGGGACAGTTGGGGAGATGGTAGCAAGGTAGCAAAGGTAGCAAACGGAGGAGGACAGGCGATCCTTTCGCAGGGGAGAGCATTCAATATCTTTTCATCTTCGCGGAAGAACTCGGGGCCAAGGTAGTTAAAGGGATGGATCCTTTTCAGCGTGTGGAATGAAAGGGTAGATATTTACGAGGAAGAGGATGAAGAGGAGGCCTAGCCGAGGGCGACGCTCCAGACGCCGGGTCTTAAAATAACTACCACGTGCTAGCTCTGATACCCTTGTACGCAAAGTGTCCTCGCTCCGTTCTAAGGAAATCTCCATATTTCCTGCCGGGGGAGAAACCAGGGGAACAGGTTCTCTGTATTCAAATATTGAGAGCAGAGAGAAAGAGAGAGAGATGAGTTCGCTCCACTTTTCCCTGGAACAATACCGGAGGGCGAGAAGACACCTGTTCCGGATTGCAGAGCCGCAATGATCGGCTACAGCTCATAAACGCGAGCATCAATCGCGGAACACACGCGGCAGCCGTAATTTCCGTGGCAACAGGCATCGACTGCTAACTCGGTAACAACCAGCCGGTTGAAAGTAAGTAAATAATCAGCCGTGGAAGCTGTTGCGGAACATTCCTGTCCTAGATTTTATGTAAGAGCCGCGCGGGTCAGCGTCGTGTAACTTGTAACGATTTTTCTGTGCTACCAGGCTGAGGCGGGCTGCTAGAGCAGTGACACTTTTCGCGAAGGGACTTCTGGTGGCAGCTGGGAACGTGTACCGAACTGTTAGGATTGGTCTTGTCCTGCAGTTGGTAGCAAACTTGGAACACGTAGAACCTGGACAGGGGTTCTGCTAGGACTAAAAAAGACAAAGTTGCGATCAGGACAACCCTATCGAACCTTTGTGTTTCATCAGACTCTAAAAGAGAATTAAACCGAACCAGTACCTGCAGTACTAGCTAACTTTCACAAAGCTGCAATCAGGACAACCCTATCGAACCACCCCATAGATGTCCCGCAATTGTCTCAACCCTGTTTCCCAACTGCTTTGTGTTTCTTCAGCCTCTAAAAGAGAATTAAACCTGACTTACACGTGGCTCACAAGCGGTAGCAAACTTTCACACAATGGGTCAGGAACCCACAATGCTGCAATCAGGATCACCCCGTAAACCTATCATTACAACCGCTGTACAAATGTTTAATCCTCGTTTTCAGACCGCTTCGTGCCTTGTTTATGTCGAGCAGAACTTAGCTCGGACCTAACTCAAGGCTAATAGCAGTAGCAAACTTTCACACGGTGGTTCAGAGATCAACGAGACTGCAATCAAGGTAAACCTCCGAAACAATCGGTGGAACATTAGAAATTCCTGAACTCGTGTTTCCAAATCGCTTCTAAGCCCATCTGTCTCGAAGTTAGCTCGTTGGTGCGGCACATTTTTATTTCGCGTAAAGATCCGCAGTTTACAACGGTGTATAGTTTACTTGATGTAAGTTTTGATTGCGTATGGTGCATACCGACTGTCTCACTTGCTCCAATTCGTTGCCGAACGATTTTAACGCTTAGAACTCCAGTGGTGACCCAGAGGCACCATTATTCAAAATATTGTTTACGTTATTAAATATGTTTGTATCTAATCAATTACTAAACGTTTAAGTATTGAATCAGGTGTTATATCAATTCCATATTCATACAAAGAAAACTGTTCATTTTTATTTTTTAATTTTAGGTAGCGCCAAACGAGGAATCGTTGAGGTTCGATCGCATTCGTTGCTTTCACGACAGACTTCGAAGCTTCCGTGAGACGATGCGATCATTTCATTTGTCCATACGCTATCGGAGCAGCCTGTAGAATGAGTTAGGCGATAGGACTGAGCCTCCAGTTCCCGAAACGAACGTAGCGCAATAAAATGCATCGCACGCGGTGTGTAACCGGTCGCGGATTTACATATCGGCGGGCTCGATCTCGGAAACCGATGCAAATGCGAGGGCCGCACGAATTGTCTCAATTTATCTGGTGTCTTTCGGGCAAGTGAGGGGCCGAACGTACGCAAATTAATTTCGAAGGGAAAGTTAGATCGCAATATCGGCCGGGCGACGGCGGCTATGCGAAAACTTGGCCGTCCGGCGCGGCGCGAGACGCGACGCCCTTTCGCGCGTAAAATTCATTCCCGGGTGAAAGTTAATTTCGTATCGAGCGGATTCGAGGTGCTTGTTTACCGGGAACGTAAAGAGAGTATAGAACGTTTATTAAAACGATGCATTTTGGTGCACGCGAGGCGACGCGCCGAGTTCGAAAGAGCGGCGCGCGTTCGTAATAATGTAACGAGTCTCGCCCTCTCAGAAATCGGTTTAATTGGGAAATGAAGTTGACGGGTTCACGCTGCCTGCCGAGTGAAAAGTCATGCAACCTAATTCGCCTGGTTTAAGGTTAATATTAGAAAGGCACGTGAGCACGACGGTTGCGGATAAACCAGCGCCACGGTTTCGTGATTTTCAATTTATAAACACGTTTTACATTAATTAAGCGGCGACTCGGTGAAACGACTCGTGGCTCAAACAGAAAAGCGAAGGGAACAAATCCGGAAAATATTTGTAAACGGAAATCCAAGAGAGAAGCGAGCTCCACAAAATGCAGAAGGTGGCATCAAATAAATAAATAACTATATACTTCTACATTATAATGAATCACTCATGAAGTTGCATTGATACTGCAATATCACATATTTTCACTTTCGAGATATATCGGTTAAATTGCATTATTTTTTTAAGTATTCCGAATTTGTTTTCATGACTTTTTCCCTGGTAAATATGTAAATCCTATACCATAAAGGACAATTAATGCATGAGCTCAAATTTTGTGTAATTGTGACATGCTGCGTTTTTCTTTGCAGCCATATAGGGATCGAATTGAGTAATTTGCTGCTTTTGGAGGTCGGTTCACGACTTTGGCGAGCTGCCACGCGCGAAGGGTCAGATGAAGAAGGACGACCATGTGAAAGGGAACTTGCACCTCGAAGAGATGAAGAGGTATACACGCGATCATGACAGCGGTTCGTCAAAGCTCCTCGAATCGTCGTCGAGCTTCAGCCGCAGCTCGTTAAGCATCCTCTATACTCTATACCGTAGGCGACGGGCGGGCGTGCAGGAAGCATCGATTCAAATGCGGATTCGAAAAACCGACATGGCATCACGTGTGCCCGTCGTCGTCTGGACACGTCCTTGACCCTGACTTCTCTCTCGCCGAGTACACCAGCTTTACGTCGGGATAAACGGTGCGGGCTTTATGCGCAATCATTTCGTGCTGGTCAGACATTACAGCCTACGGTGGGAATGTCGACGTAATCGAAACGAGCGAGGAATGGCGCCTGATAAAGGAAATTCCTGCCGGGTATACAGCCACAGGGAGAAACACACAACTTTTTCTTTTTTGTAAAACACGCACGATTTCGAACGTGAAACCTGGCAGGGGAAACAGAAACTACTAATACCAGCCCGAACTCCGGCGGCGCGCATCAAATACACCTGCCCCTTGAAATTTTAATAATTTCACCTTCTGGTTGGGAATTACGCCACAATATTGCCCCTTATTGCCGGGTAGCGTTTTTTAACATGAATATTAACACGTCCAACGCGCAGCTTATTTTACTTCAGACCGTTTTCGTTTACATTATTTTAAGAAAGTGTGTATATGTACGTAGATTCTTTAATATCTGAAAATTTATAAATTCAATTTACGTATACTAGTTTAATTCTCGATCAATTATCTTTCAATTTCTCAATGAATGCTTGTTCTACCAGTAGTAATTTTATGAAATGCAACAACGATAGCTAGACTGCGGATCTTCTTGCATTTATGAAGAAATTGGTTTGGTGAAATATAAAACAGTAATTGATTATAAAATTTATACATTCAATTTACGTATACTATTTTAATTCTCGATCAATTATCTTTCAATTCCTCAATGAATGCTTGTTCTACCAGTAGTAATTTTATGAAATGCAACAACGATAGCTAGACTGCGGATCTTCTTGCATTTATGAAGAAATTGGTTGGGTGAAATATAAAACAGTAATTGATTATAAAATTTATAAATTCAATTTACGTATACTATTTTAACTCTCGATCAATTATCTTTCAATTCCTCAATGAATGCTTGTTCTACCGGTAGTAATTTTATGAAATGCAACAACGATAGATAGACTGCGGATCTTTATGCATTTATGAAGGAACTGGTAGGATGAAATATAAAACAGTAATTGATTATAAAATTTATAAATTCAATTTACGTATACTATTTTAACTCTCGATCAATTATCTTTCAATTCCTCAATGAATTCTTGTTCTACCGGTAGTAATTTTACGAAATGCAACAACGATAGCTCGTTTATGCATTTATGAAGAAACTGTTTGGATGAAATATAAAACAGTGAAGGATTAGAAAAATTTAAGAATATCGTAATGTTGTTTTTAATGTGACAAAGTTATTAAGGGATGAATTCAATTTCTACTTATGCTTCGTACAATCAATGCAGAATATTTTTATTTTGCATAAAGATCCGCAGTCTAACGATAGAATTATAATGTGTATATAATTTATGCAAGAAAGAATTCTTAGAAGAAATGTGTCCGAGCCATCCACTAGAGGGTTAATCAATTATTTAAAAATCCCTCTTCCAGAAACATTCTTTGGAGCATGTGCATCGATCCAGAACCATGGCAGGTTTCAATTCAGGCTAATACTTTTCCCATCCGCAAGAGAAGCCGATTCACCGAGCCGTGAAGATCGCTAGACAAAGTAGTGATCGGCTTTCGCGGTCTGCCGAAGGAATGGAATTCTAGGATCCTATTCCGATCGACTGGATCACTGCGACAATATTGCGGCTGAAGATTACGAGATCTTAGCCGTGCTGCGATCACGAAAACGCGACCCTGGCCTTGACTCCCGTACACCTTGTGCATCGGTACCGGAATCAAGGTGGCGTGGCCGGCAGTCGTAACACCGGCAGTCGCACACCGCTCTGCCCGCTCGACGAGCAGGAAACAAAGCTCTTTTAGATCGATAATTCTCCGGGCCGAGAGTGAAAGGCGAAAGAGAGAAAGAGATAAATGGACGGCAGAGCCCCGGAGTCCTACTGCAATCGGCTTCGCGCCACTTTCTACTCGGATTCTGAATCGAAATGAATGGACCGGAACGTTGGGCTCTCTGCCACTCGCATTTGCATGCGTTTGATCCTTCCGCAAATATCAATTCTTATATCGATAGTCGGATCAACGTCGACTGTGTACTCAAGATTGTATTTCCATTAGGCTGGCTCATGTGGAGTGTCCTTTGATCTGGGAATCCCATTTTGTGATCTGCAGGTTTATTGTAATACTATTTTAAGGTACTATAGTTTGTGTCTAGATATTTAATTTTATAAACCGAATACAAATTTGTGACTTCAATAAGTCCTTTTTGGAGGAAATCGGGTCCGTTTAACGTTACTGTCAAAAATAAAACGTTTCACATGCAACAATCTATTATTTCACGAATATTGAAATATTTAATCGCGCACATTTAACCCATTTGCAAGTTTCTAGAATTTATGAAGACCCGTAGCTGTTACTGTTCTCCTCTAGAATAGTTACAGTGCGATATAGTACGCGTTGGTGGATCAATGAAGAAATCTGAGAATATTATTCCTGAATTAGATGCTCGACTATTCCGAGTATCGATCGCAGTTGCGGAACCGGCGTAAAGCGATACCGGAATCATAATGGTACCGGCAGCGACCACAGTTATTGCTGTTGCGCAACCGATAGCCTTTGATGCGTGAAATTTCAGCAACGACGCATCCCTACCTGCGCAATATCTTTCGAAATGACCATCGGAATTGTCGAGTGTCCTATTAACCCTCGTACGTTCTTCGGAAATTACACGAATAATCCTCAGCTAGCTCTCGTATCGATACGTGTGCGTGTGCCTCAATACCGAATCCATGCAATCGTCCGAGAAAGTAGAATTTTAGCAATTTTTCTAATGCTAAACTGTAAGTAGAAATCTGTAGCAATCTTTCCACAGACGAATTGAAAGTAGAAATTTTAAAGACAAATTCACAGTAGAAATCTGTAACAATAATTAATTTTTCCCAGGATTCAAGGCTTGGATGCACACTCTGCTTTCGAGAGGAATACGTACAGTACCGGACAAAATGATAGGACATTTGATGTATTTGTATATTTCATATAACACAATAGGATATATGTAAATATTACACGCCCTGTATATTAGATATGCCCTTCAAAGTATCCATATAGAATTTCAAGTTTGTATCTTTTACATGAAAGAAATTAGAGGAAGAAGTGCAAACATGGGCTGACTTTGCTCGATCAAATTGATAGGAGGCATGTAATATTTTCTGTTATTATGTACTCTGACAGTAATCTGTCAGCAATGACTAGAAGCAGACGTGCTGCATTTTCATTTGTTCCAGCATTTCTTCTCCTGCGGCTCCGCTAAATTCTGTCGAATAATGCGAATATCGTCTGAAAAACGCAAAATTAGGCTTTCTGGGATAGTAAACGCGCTAGATGCATCTTTTATCTAGCGATTGCGACTATGGAGAGGTCCCCAATATGCATTAGCGAGACGCTATTTTCCATATCCCGAACCCTTGCAATTCTCGTGTACGTACATGCGTCTAGCGGTGTGTGGCGTACCACACAACTCAACGAGCCTACTCCCTTAAAGTTAAAATGGGTCGAGGAAAACAATTAGACAAAAGTGAAACCGACCGAATTTTGTTATCGCGGTCACAAAATCAAACTATCACGAAAATTGCGAAGTTATTAAATAGAAGCCGTCACGTTGAGTATAACGTCTTAAAAAATCCGCAAATCTACGGAAAAAAGAAAAGTACTGGCAGACCTCGTGCTACAACGGAACGCGACAGACGGGCCATATTACGCGTAGCTTCTAATTATAAGGGAACTGCAAGAAAAATCGCTGAAGAAGCAGGTGTTTCAGCTAACGTAATAACTGTGCGACGTATTCTCCAAAGCGGTAAACAAATTAAACGAAAGAACTAAAAAGAAAACCTCCTCTAAGCGAGCAACATAAAGAAGCTCGTTTAAAGTTTGCTCGCGATCATGTTTTGTGGAAAAACAAGTGGAGAAATGTGATATTTAGCGATGAAAAGAAATTTAATTTGGACGGTCCCGATGGCTGGAACTACTATTTCCACAATCTAAGGAAAGAAGAACAATATTTAAGCCGTCGACAAATGGGTGGCAGAAGTGTCATGGTGTGGGCCGGTATTGGATATCGGGGAAAAACTGACATAAATTTTTTATCAGGCCACAGCACAAAATATCTTGAATTAATAGACGATCAGTTAAATAAGCACGCGACTCGTATTGCAGGCAGTACGTTTATTTTTCAACAAAATAATGCTGCAATACGTACCGCAAGATGTATTAAAACTTATTTTAGTTCTAAAAATGTGACATGCCTCGAGTTCACCCGACCTTAATATTATTGAAAATATATTGGCAGAACTTTCAAGAAACGTTTATGAGCATGGAAAACAATACAAAGATGTAACGGAATGAAAACAAAGTATTGTAACAAATTGGAGTCTTTTAAGACAAAAACGTGTTAAAAAATTGTTTAAATCAATTCCTAATCGCTTAGTAGATGTTGCACAGCGAAAAGGTGGTTTTACTAAATATTCATTTGGAATTCAACAAAATATTTCTGTTCGAACAATTGTATTTTTTAATAATGTTCCATCATTTTGTCCGACTAAAATCAATACTTGTCTACATTATTTTCTCTAATTTCTTTCGTGTACGAGATACAAACTTGCAATTCTATATGGATACTTTGAAGGAAATATCAAATATACAGGGCGTGTAACATGTACAGATATCCTATTGTGTTACATGAAATATACAAGTACATCAAATGTCCTATCATTTTCTCCGGCACTGTATGTGTCGAGCTGGCTGCGAAACAATTCGGAAAGTGTCGGGCCAGTGGTAGCTGGAAAGTTTCGCGGATTCGCCTGTATCTCTGAACTTTAAAGTTGATATCGCGTGTTTACAAGGTGGCCGTAATGGGCGAACGAACGGCGACCAGGAAAGAGAGTGGCGGGGGCATGAATCTTTTCATCGATGTGAAGCGAGTCGTGACGAGAGGCACAGGTAGGCAGAGGTTTATCGCAACTTTCTCTCTCGTAATGCATGCTCGGTGACCGATTATCGCACGCCGGTGCGTGTGTGTCATTCGCGTTAACAGGTGTCCGTCACGTACGCGCTTGTACACATCGTGCGGTGTGTATCGCGGTGATTTTCGTCGCGCGGAAAGGTTCAGGCTTCGTTTGCCGTAGTGACGCGCGTGGGTGGCTTGTCAGGACAGCGTGATCGATAATTAGACTAAAACGTTGTGAGACAAACACGTCACCTGCGTAATATCGTTATCGGCGAGCAACCGAGAGAACGACGCGATCGAAACTCTGGAAAACTGGCGATAATTTTCACCGATACCGGACCACGTTCGTTAAGCACCCACACCGATACACTCGATCGGATCGCACGATTCTGCACTTTACGAGACACTGCGAACCGTGGTCGAACAAGTTGCCGCTGGTGATTGCAAAACGGAATAGCTCCGGTCACGTTACTTGCCCATTGAACGAGTTGGATTCCGACCTTAACATCATTGCGAGCTAATTAACCCTTGCTGGATTGAATCTCCGAGTAACATGTAGCAATTCGCTTTTGCACACTTTTTAACGTTATCCGAAGTCAACATTGGGTCCCCGAATAATTCTAAATCGTAGCACGTTGAGTGCCACGCCAATGCCCATTAAAGTCGTACAAAATAAAATTGTATTTAACGATACAAGAATCTAAGAGAGACGAAGTTTATCATAACAATAATTCTTGTACCATTCTTAGATCTTGTAGGTCCTAATAAAATTTGGTTCACTTAATAGATTGTAGTAAAAAGTGCCACGCTAATGCCCATTAAAGTCATACAAAATAAAATTGTATTTAACGATACAAGAATCTAAGAGAGAGACAAAGTTTATCAACAATAATTCTTGTACTATTCTTAGATCTTGTAGATCCTAATCAAATTTGGTTCACTTAATAGATTGTAGTAAAAAGTGCCACGCCAATGCCCATTAAAGTCGTACAAAATAAAATTGTATTTAACGATACAAGAATCTAAGAGAGAGACAAAGTTTATCATAACAATAATTCTTGTACCATTCTTAGATCTCGTAGGTCCTAATAAAATTTGGTTCATTTAATAGATTGTAGTAAAAATGAATTTCAAGTCTAGTAAAAATGTTAAGTGTTAACACATTACTTGCCGGTGATTATTCTATAATTGTTGAAAGTCAATGGTTCATGGCTGAGGATTTTTTTAAAGAATCCTTCAAAAGCAACAACAAATTTAATGATAAACCAACAATTCATTCTCGATAACAAAATCCAACAATTTCCTTCGGGATTATTGTGTAAAAGAAGATTTTTAAGCTTCCATTTGGTGTAGCAGAATTATTGAAAAGCTTATTAACAGGCTACCGGTAGGTAAAGTGTTAATATTGGACCTAGCCCTTCGATGTCGCCATTCATAAAACACTGAATTGCTAAAACAAGTTTCTAAACAGACTCTGAACCGACGAAAGATTTTTGTTCTAATCTATGCGAAGAGAAACGACGACGAGCTTCACTTTGTCTCCGCACATAACAGGTGTCTGGATGGTTATGCATAGCATTTGCTAAGCACTCGCATAATCTCTGCTAAACCGTATCCGCCTCTATTGAAATACTTGTCTCGAATGTAATTCGAGGAAAGTGCGAAGAAAAATGAATTTCGTGGAGGTTCAAATGGATTCGCAATCCTCCCGAGCAAAGTTTCTAGATTATCCCCGAGTGATGCTTACGATACAGCAGGCCAGCAGATGTTTGTAAGGAAAGCCTACGTCAGGGGAGCGTCCGATAGGCAGAGCCATCTGCGCATCGCCTTGAGTAATCTCGTGGAACAATAGCTGCGATAGATCTGGCGAGATAATAGGACGCTGCGTGCGTAGATTACGGAGACAATTATCGAGCGACCGCGTACCTTCGTTAGATGATGCAATTTTTAAGTATCTGCTGGAAACGCCGGAGCCGAACGTGGTTCGACAGACAACTTCGAAATTCGGTAGACAGCGGATTCAAAAATCTCCGTTTGAGACGTTGACTATTGCGAAGGAAGAATCAATTTAAAAAATTACGAGATAACAGATCATGTGTTAAGAAAGAAAATCAATTTCCATTTCACTCCAGTTGCAATTTAGGCAGAACATTATTCCGCTGTCCAGATAAGATAAAGATCCGCTGTCTGTTCATTGGAGAACGCACACTCTGAAAAGAAAATTCCTCTCCAGCGTTCTCTGGTTCCCGAGATATCTTGAAAAATGTGTCCACCCCTTTGAGGGTGGTATCACCGTGTCAATAAGGACGATGCCCAACAAAGAAAAAGTACAACACCTAGTCTGAGAAGAAAAATTCCTCTCCTGTATCCTACAGTTTGCCGAGAAATCTCAAACAAAGTGAACCTAACCTTGAGGGTGGTTTTCACCCGTTCCACATAAGAAGTCTCATCGAAATTAGCGCTCGATGAAATATTGAAACCGTCCGACTTCCAAGGGAAAAAGCTAAGCAATTTATCTTGGATTAACGGTTCCGTCGGCCCTACGGAGCAGGAACCTTGAAATAGCCCAGGAGGACAACTTCTGACTCTTGTTATGAAAGTTTCACGGAACCGGGGAAAAACCGAGGGTGGCCGTCGCGGTCCTGTGGTATTCCTGAGGGACAAGACCGCGCATCGACGGGATAAGATTACGGTCGTAGGAGGCGATCCTCGCACGGCATTTCCGCTGTAACCCGGTCTTAGTGTCGGCCGTTGCGCTAGGTTAGTGTCAAGGTCGCAGCTGGTACAGGGAATTCCGCGATATTTGCACGTCCCGTCGTAAAATCCACCGGGGAGTCCTCTTTTTTTTCGCAGAGCACGGCGATACAGATGGCTGGACCGGGTTTTACAGTCGAATTGCGAGCCTCTTTCCCGATCAAACGATCGGATCGGGTGTTTACCTGTGCTCTCGTGCACCGATTACGATTACGCGATCGCAAAGTGCTCCGTTGCGACACCCGCGCAACGATCCGCGTAACAGCTGACGTTGAAGCGCTTTTTATCGCTTTCACCGAGGCGTTCCGCGACGAGGAGCGCGTGGGCGTTTATTTTAACGACGATCGGAAAGCCTACCGCGTTCCACCGTCGAATGTTCCCTATCGTCTGCCAACACGCCGCTCCCGTTGTTTGTCACCGCTGCCGTTCTCCTCTGCGCGCGTTTGTTTGCTCGTTCTCTCGGTACCCGACGCCAAATACCCAGAAAAAACCTAGCTGTTTTACCAACAATTTTTATTTCGATCATTCGATCGCTCTCCCGCTAGCGACAGCTGTGCTCGTCAAATTTGGCAAATGACCACAATTGAATTCCACTAGACTGTTTATACATTTTCGTTTGAAGAAATCAAGGTGACCTTAAAATCTTCGGAACGTCTTCACACATATAAAAAATGTGTGCTCTGTACCATGTACATTTTGTATAAAACATTTTTTTATATTATTACCAGTAACGGAAGATATTCAAGGCGTTCGAGCTGCGTGGATAGCTCCGCTCTGTCGCAAATACATGTACAATGACGTACACAGTATCCTTTTTGGGTATCGATTAGCACCGATGACTAATTGATGACATCCTCGACCGTTCAGTTTAATTGCGCCGATAAAAACCAACCAATTCGCGTTCAACTATTCAGGCTGCATGATTTTGCTCACTCGCGGCAACCTACATCAGAGGGTTGAAAGGTGCGGTATCTCGCGGCGCCATTCAATCCCCCGGACGAAGATAGCTAGAACTTTGCAAAACACCCCAGAGCACAGTTAGCACAGCCAACTGGTGTTTGTCTTCGCGCAACCCTAAACTTTTGTGCAACCCCCAGTAGCCGCAGTTAGTACTGCGACGAACGTTCTTCGCCTACGGGCGTGTCGCGACAGGGTTGGTGATTTTCGTTGGGGCGCCTCGAAGACGTCAAAAAATCGAAGAACAGCTTATTTCACACGGAGCCCATCGCTTCTGCTCCAAGTTTAGAACGGCGAGTTATTGAGTGGAACGCGAGGTATCTTCAAGGCCTCCGGCTGCGAGCCGATGATTTAGAGGAGGTAGACGCTAGCAACGCGAGCAGGTGTTGCCTTTTGTACCTATTAAATTCCTTCTGCTCGGTTGGTCGTCTCGTGGCGAGCAGCTAGGGACCTTAACCTCGCGACATTAACACTAGGTTTACGGAGCTGTAGAAATAACTATTTCACGTTACTTTATAAACGTAACAAGGATGTGTCTATCCAAAATTTTTGGCTATTTTTCCAATAATATATACCCAAGGAAATAAATTTGGTAAATAATTTCTCAAGAAAGCACAGTTACAATCTTGATAATCGCAAATTAAGAATATTAGACCGTCATTTTGACGGGTCCCGAAAATCTAGTGTTAACGCTGAAGCCACAAGTTAAACGAAAGATTTTATTTATTTCGAATAAAATATCGTCGCTTCTGTTTGCATACTTTCGAAGAATAATATATGAAGGAGTACAAAGATTGATAGAATTTAAGGGTGACGATGTTTTCAGCTTTCCGATATTATTAAAGGAAAGAAATTTCTGCTTGGTACCGCATCCTTACACTGACGTGGACAATTTTTATTTTGCATAAGATCCTTCCTCAAGTTTTTCGAAATTCGCCAAAATTACGAAACCACAGCCATTTTTATTAGATGATTGGATAAGTTCGTGCCCGATTTTCATAGATGATTTTCTAATTGTAGAAAAGAATGGTGACTTTATAATTGATTAATAAAGCTGTATTCTTTGAAATTTAATCATTGAATTTGATTTTCCCGGTATCAACCCTTAGTGTTCACAGCCTCCGAAATGAATTTATATTGATGTAACTCGAGTCCCTCGTGTTCGAAACTGGTAGAACAGTGTAAAACCGTGTACAATGGAGCCCACGCCATTATTAGGCTAGCTGTTCGACAAAATACCGTAGATTCCCATTACCCCCCGGCTACGAAGTCCTTGTCTAGCATGACTCCGAGGCATTCCCGTCGCAGCAGCAAAGAAACTACAAGCTCTTTGATTAAAATGCCCCCCTCCTATCGATCGCAGGACTCTTAATGGCGAGAAAAGGATCGAGGTGGGAGAATTGGGGATCGTTCGCTGGCTCCGTGGAGGCTAATTTACTCGCGCAACGAGACGAATCGGGTTTGCACAGGGTATCGAGGTTCGCCATTGAAATATTGTTAACCCTTTGAAGCTTGAATTACGATGTC
Organism: Lasioglossum figueresi; assembly: GCA_028455805.1. Lineage (NCBI taxonomy): Eukaryota > Metazoa > Arthropoda > Insecta > Hymenoptera > Halictidae > Lasioglossum > Lasioglossum figueresi. The sequence goes on from CM052197.1 coordinate 4,095,000, forward strand.
GCTATGTTCTAACCGGTTTGAAAGCTGCTGCCCGGACACCTAGAAACTGGTGAAGAATATTCGGAAAATCATCAGATTTGCATCTCCTTTCAAGTTTCTTGCGCAGAACAAAAAATATTTGCATCGATCGCAGGACACAGGAGCCAAATAAAAATAGCTTTCTCCTTTCAAGTATATTATCAAGCTGAACCTGATACGCTGACGTGCCTTAATCTTTTTAATATAAAATGAACCTGAATTGTTCAAGTTCCGAAGCAGATTTTCCACCGAGACAAGATCAAGTAGATCGTTCGGCGAGTTTGATATTGAAGGCTGAAGAGCTTCAAACGAAGCAGAAGCCGTAGACGACGACTGCATGAATGATTAAAGGTAAGTATTAAAATTCTGCGTTTGAAGCCGTCGGATAGGAACCTAACACGTGGATCGACAAAGGACAGACTCTTTCGCATAAATACGGTTTTTTCAGAGCGTTGGCATCGCGTCGCACGTCGACAGGCCTCAAAGAAGCGGCGATCGTAGGTTCTAGCCGCGTTCTAAGCATTTTCAGGCGGCCGGTTAAAAGCGAGTGGTGCTCGAGAACGGCGTCAGGAGCTTAAAGGGTTAATTAGAACGTGGTTCGACGATACGCCGGGAGATTTCGGAGTCGCGGAATTAAAGGGACACAGGCATCTCGGCGACGAGACGGGACGCGACGGCTCGATTTTCATTTTTAGTGTAATTGAACGCACCTTTAAGGATTCGGGCAAGTGGTCGGCGAGGAAGTCCAAGAGCTCAGGCAACTCCTCCTCGGCGAGCAGACGAAAGTTCCGGCCTCGATCCATCGCCTCGGGGCACTCCATACTGAAACTAATTACCGGGAGATCATTGTGTGAGTGGGACGGACTTTCGAACCCCAGCCGGCCGTCCACGCCTCCCGTGAGACACGTGACTCTGCACGGCTCGCAACGCGTTTCGACGGGACAGCTTTTTACTACCCTCGCGAATTTCCAAAAACGACTCGGCAATCTATCGCCGGAAGCTCGGCAGTTGGCATTGTTGGCATAGCTCGCAATCGGGTCCGAACATTGACTTGACACAATTTTTCGAGGTCTGCGACCCACGGATCCTTTAACGGATCCTTCGACAGCAACTTAAACTTCAATCTCAAAATAAAAATGTTAAAATTTCGGTGTCCGGCGCAGACACGTGTATCTACCGCTTTAATTTCACGCGACGCGGCGACGAGACACGAAAGAAACCCGGCGCGTGATCGCATATGGTAGTTTTTATAATCAACTGTGAACAAGGATGGGGTGACGAATTGTGGAATGAATCACGACATTTTCGTGTAACGCAATTCAATTGACAAGGGCATTGTGCAATTGATGGGTGACGAAACAATCGCCTTCGGGACCACACGTAACATCGCACAATACAACAGTATTTTTGATTACTTTAAACGTCTCCGTTGTTTACTCGTTTCCTTCAAACTGGAATAAAATGCTATTTAGTTTGATGTCGGTATAATAAGAGAACAGAAGGCGTGCAATAAATGCAAGCTTTCTTCTTTTCCTAGGAAACGAAGAGCTTCAAAGTAGATCTGCCAAAGGAAGCGAAGAAACGTTTCAGGACTGAGATTTTAAGGCACAGGCCTACTTTCTACGTTTTCATAGCATTCCCGTGCCAACTGCCAAGCTTCGGAACGATAAACGAAATGACGAGAAGAAGCGACGGACTACTGGCGTGCTCCGAAAACGTGCATGCTCCCCTCGCTGGCCGTTCGATTCGTCGAATATCGCTTGTAAACAGTCGAGCAACCCCGGTCGGAAGGGAATAATCGATCGTGCTGCGGAGGATAGTGTCCCGAGAGCAAGCGAGCGCGCGAGAAGGAAGAACGAGGCAGGCGTGCGATGAAAACCGGCTCATCGTTAAGAATCATTAAGAGCACGTTTCTCGTCGGCGGGGCACGCGTACGTGTCACGCCGGGGCAACGTTCCCGACGACAATGTCGTCATCGTCGACGTCGTCGGTTGCATAATTCTATGCCACACTCTCCCGGGCCGTCGAAACGTTTCGTAGCGTCGCGACGCCTCCTCGCGAGAGTGCCCGAGACACACGCCAGCCAGTTTTCCGCGCCCTCGAGGCTCTGACTTTGACTTATCGCGTCAAGTGGAGCGTGCCCGTGCCCGGTCAGACTCGTATCCATCATCGTTCGCGGTAATCGGTCCGACCTTAGACCATGGGAAAAGAGAGCCTGCTCGTTACCAGCCGACCAATGCACATTAACCCTTTCAGAATACTGTTCTCTAGGTCTAAACGCTGTTTATCCACGACCGGTCGATCCTATCGGCGAACCTAGCTTATCGAAGCAGTAATTCACTGTGCCATTATGCACGATGTGTAAAGAAGTTTCAATTTGAATCCCCTGTTTCTGGTCGACTCAATAGAGCAGCTGCAGTTTCTACGACAAATTGTTAGACACCATTCCTTTCGGGTGTTTCAACTTGAATCTCTTGTTTGCGCTGAATTCCATAGATGCAGTTTCTACGAAAATTGTTACGCCCAATTTCTTTCGAAGAAGTTTTAAAGAGTAGTTTTAAAGAGCCCGTTTGGGACTAGAATCGACCAGAACTCCGAAACGATATTCCAAGATTGCAAGGGTGAGAGATGGGATTTCTCAGTAATCGAAAGCGCTAGGTAAAAGTGTAATCTAAGCCGCATTCGCCTTCAAAAGTCCTATTTTTACGGTTACGAGGCGTAATTTGCATTATTCGGAAGCATGAAGCTGCGCATGTAGCTATTTTCATAAAGTAATGCAATTCTTTAAGAATAATGCAAATTACTTCTCGTAAACGTATAGATAGGACTTTTGAATGCGATTGCGGCCCAGATCGATCTTTCATCTAGCGCTTTTGACTATTGAAAACCCCCATCTTTGCATTATCGAGAAATGAGAAGGCGATTAAGATTTATTTAAAATCGTAGTATTATAAAGTAGATTCATTTGGCACTCGAGTGGCATTTGGCGCCACTAAAAATTGTTTACTCAAAATACTTTCTATTCAAGCAATTCGACTTGTAAATAATCAAGATTATTCATTAAAAACTACATTCAGGCTTATTAACACGTTGAATGTCGTGCGAATTTTGTGTCCTCCAAACAAATTTCATTTATTTCGTTCACAATTGTCGGTGACTAGACACTCAAGCTCTCCCCGTACACTATAATTTATTTTACTGCAGTAATAAATTGATGCTCAATGCCAACGTATTTCAACGCGTAGGTGCTTTATAAAAAAATATACAACTCACGTAATTATTATTATTTCTGCTTGAAAGAAATCGTACACGTACTTCAAGTATCAATGAATACGTGTGTAAAATTCTAGTGCAAAAGGTTCGATAGTTTTCCTTGAAAAAATGCCTAAGAATGAACTCTTTGAGGGTGCACCTGATTAAATCTAATTGCTGTTTGCCTACGACTAGGTCGATTCTAGCTATGGACGTAGCTTATCGAGATCTAGATTGAGTACACGACTATACATTGTGTAAATAAGGCTCGATTTGCATCCCTCGTTTATGCTAAATTGAATCTCGCGTCTATAGTTCCTATAAAAATGGTTAGACCGATAGAGTTAGTCATTGGTCGCGCGGGAAACGCGTCTCCGCTGAATCCTGCAAGAAGGTCGATCATTAAGCTAGATTCGTTAGCGCTAGGCTCGCAATCTTCGACGTCCTACACACTTTGCGGCACTCGGGGTTCAAGGATACACGAGGACTTCGGAGATAAAGAGTTTCGAAGCAGAGCTTCAGGATTTCAGGTATTGCGGTTTTGTAGGCTTGACAGGGATGACGAAAGAATGTCGAATAGAGGCCAAAGTATTCGCAAAAACTTCGGGAAGCTAGAAACTTTCGAAGAAAAGTTTCTAGACTTCTGCTGTCTCGATTTGGAAGGCACTCATAAAATGGGGGGAAGATGACGAACTTGGAACAGTGCCTAGGTTGGACCTAATTCATGCCAATTATGACCAAGTTAAACAGCACCACTGAGAACACTGAGAATATTTTTCTTCTGCAAGACATACACGGTGGCTTAAAAAATTAGGACACCGTTTATCTATTACGTGTATCGCCACAAAGAACAATGAAATTCTTCGTTATCTCGCGTTTAATACAAGAGACAGAGGTACGATAGAAAAATCTGTCTTTATTGAATGGATCTAACAGGCAAATACATTGACATTCTGAAATCCTTTTAATCCTCGCTTTCGCCATGAACGCGTACAAGCAACATTATTCATTGTTCTTTGGGTCGGCGACGTAACAGATGGTCCTCCCTTTGATCAAGCACGGTAGCCAAAGCACAATTCATAATCGATACGATTAGTCACACTGAAACTGTTCCTCTTTCGCAAGATACATTGCCCGACATAGCTCCAAATTAATATCTCGACATCGAAGCACTTAGGGGTCCGAGAATACACGAGGGCATGGAAAGTTCGGGTGGTATCGGGGGAATGACGAAATAACCTCGAAACACCGAGGAGGATAGACGAAGGATAGACGAAGGATACACGAGGACTTCGGGTGCTGGAGAAGAACGTCGAAGGCTGCGAAGCTGGGCCTTCGAGTGTCGCGATATCGAGGGCTCAGCGGGGATAATGATATAAAGAAACCCCAGTGATTCCCTAATACGATGGCTGGCACGATACACGGGCTTACGCGTCGGTTGATCTGTGTGTACTGCGCTGAAAGCAATCGTCGGCTTAGGCTCGCGGGGCAAGGCTCGAAGAATTACGAAACCGTGTGGCCAAGGCTGGTTTTACGAAGAAGCCGAGCCTAGCAGAGCAGAGCAGAGCAGGGATCGCACAGCATCCCCGGCCGCGTGCCGAGGAGAACAGTTTGAAGGGACAGAGAACCGTGGAACATAACCGGGAGAAACAGAACCGAGAGGAACAGAGTTTGCCGAGAGCGGTTTTATCGACTCGTGGCCGAGAGTGTTGGCCAGTGGTGCAGGGAGAGATTGCTCGCACACCTGTGTCCCGGTAACTTCGTAACAGAAACCATCGCGCGATAAACAAGTCCCGTGGGAGGTGTCACGGCGTTCATAGACGATTTCCAGTCAGCTAGCTTGTTCTCTGCTTTGTTCCCTGCTCGTGTTCCTGCGTTTGCTCTCTCACTTGTTTCTTCACTGTCGCGTCGAATCGATTTACCTGAACGGTTTTATCGGACCGGATCGTCGTTGAGTCAGCGGTGTCGAAGGAACACGGTCGTCACGATCAACGGACTCCCGGAACGTCGTCGTAGGGGAACGAGGAATTAACGCGGAACGAGACCAGCCGAGTTTAGGTTTCGAATGGTTTGCGGGATGTCGCCAAGGGGTAGTTCCAACGGAGGCACCCGCCCTCGCCGCCCCCTGAACCCGCACTGCCGCCCCTGGGCCACCGTTACCCTCCATGCACCGAACACCGACGTGGTGCTCCATACGCAGGCGCACTGCCGACTCATTGCTGTACTATTGCTTCCGGGCACCCCGGCTCACTCGGCCTCGTCGCCGAGGGTTGCATAGAATGCAGCGAGAATGCTCGCCGGCCCTACAGTTCAATCCAAATTGAACGGCTCCTGTAACTGTACAAGCTACAGCGAATCACAATATTCGGACACTTTCAGAACAACGACTTCTTTGATATTGGACCGTACGACATGGACATTCTTTGAAAAAATTTTAAAAAGATCGCAATTTGGTCGGAGTTACAGAGAAAACACTGTAGATCGTTGTTTGCAACTTCTTCATCTCGAAACAAGTTTCTTATTACTTTACCTACTTTTTTGCTAGCTTATTGTTAGGTACTAACTTGTTATCTCCTGCAACCGATACAATTTTGATATTACGCGAAGACGCACGGTCTACCAATGATAATTGAGAAGCAATCTGGGTAGATGCAAAAGGCGTCAGTGTTAGGTCTTCTTCAGGAATCGGCTCATCAGGGTATCGCCGAGGGTTGCACGGAATGCGGTGAAAATGCTGACCGTCTTCTTCTCTTTGCTTGCATCGAAATTGAACGGCTAGAGGCTCTTGTGAAGGCTACTCCTACAGAAATTGGCTACCTAACTTAGAGAAAGTTGCAACTGGATCACAGATAGCGATAGCAGATATCTTCTTTATGCATATATAAATAAAAATAGATTGGTCAAACACAATCCTGTGGAGACAGAGGAATTGAATGGTGTTGGGATATTATCCTCGATTCGTTATCATTATTGGCGAGTCAGTTGATGAATTCTGTCGAAAGTTGTGCAAGTGGGTGCAATAAGACCAATGGATTTGGACGAAATACCATTACAAATACATTTAAAAGATTGACGAACAATTCCTAAAAATTCCCATTCTGTTTCCTACAATTCATCCTACAATTTTCAAAAGAAGAACACAGCAAGGCGCATCCGATGATAGCAAGTATGGTCTCGTGCACCGTTAAGGGTTGCGCGGAATGCGGCGAGATAGCTGATAATCGTGTTCTCTGCGGATACATCGAAATTGAACGAAGCTATCGGAGTGGCTAGTATCGTAGACGTTGTCCTGACTGGTTCCGACGATAATTAAAGAAACAATGTGTCTGTAACAGATGTGCTTCTCTTTCTGTTTGGGAGCCGATAGCGTATAAGTGCAGCGTATCACGGAGCGACCCAATAGGCAAGCTGCAGCTCCACTCGAGCCTAGTCACGTTGATCGATATTTTTGCGGAGATATCGCCGAAACGTGGTTAAATTTATCAGGCCGGTCGTCTTTACTGCGGCCAACACGCAATTTCCTTGCAGCGTGTCGCCTCGGCCGTCGTCTCTTCGACCCCTAGCCCTATTCACCGGGAACTCACGACCCTTCCGTTGTCCGGCCGCAACGATTTACCCTAAATTACGAATACAGCATGCTCAGCAGGTGATGCGCTCTAGCCACGTAATCGGGCCTCTATCGCGCGACGTGGTCCAGAAATTCGTTCCAAACAGTGTCCAGGTCTCAGCTGTCCGAATTCTTTCTTAACCGCGAAGAGATAAGTTTGATGTAGCCCTCCTACAGCGATGCCTATGACTATTTTGACCCAGAATATCAAGATCGTCATTTAAGTAGCCAACTTGTGGCAATTCAAGTAAATGAACAGCCGCTGCATTGGGAATAACAGAGGAACTATGTCTACAAGAAGTATCTTTGAAAATACTATCTAAAAAAGAAACCAACCCATATGCTGCACGATTAATCGCGCAATTCAACAAGAATTTAGTTCAGCACTGAAACCAAGTACTAGTTATATTATGCGATCAGCGTGGATCAGCATGGATAATGAAAGTTCTACTGTACAATTAAAACTAAATGTCTGACAGTACGACAGGACTAGAAGCGAAGTGTCGATCGCGAGGTTGGCTTCGAATTGGGGTGCATGTATTTGCGGAAAAATAGGGTGCGATTGTGCACCCGCGCGGCCCATCGACGTTGTACTGCACTGCGCTTGGCGTCGCGACGCAGGGAAGCACAGCTTCCACCGCCGCCTCTTCGGTTTCGCAGATCGATCCGGCTACTGACAGGAAGCGTGACCAATAGTCTGCTTGTGAAAGTTGTCCTGACAGTGTGCGTAAGTCAGGGGTTCGCATAGTCCGCCAGAAAGGACATAGTGAAGTCCTAGAAGCAGTGGTGCGTTCCCAAGAGGATTCCAAGATCCAAATTCCGTGCGAACGACAATCGGACATTAACGATCGGGACAGAACAGTTGGGTGGTCGTGTCCTTATCATGAGACTCTTATCACCTCGTCGGGATAGACGTTCGGGACTCATGCGATCCTGCGACGAGTAGCAGGACATGCCACCGAACTATTAAAGCACCTGATTCGATAACGCAACAGCGCGCAGAGGTGTTCGCCGCATTCCCGACGCGTTTCAATGTCATATGACGCTGAAGGCCGAGTCGAAATGCACGCGAACCAGTTCAAATCCTGTGCGTGACCGACCCCCAGTCCTCTGCGATTCCAGAAGCGTCGAGAACCGAACGAACTTTTGCGAACACGAGGTTGACAGCGATATCGATCCCTGACATGTGGACGAACTGGTTCGGTACAGGTAAACTCCGGCTCCAAGGTACATACACTCTGTCCCGCAAGAGCGTGTCGACGATATTTCTGTAAATATTCATATATTTGTAAAAAACTTGATACGAGTCGAATCTATACATCAAACATTAATAAGCTCTTACTTAGTAAGGAGTTCAATCTCTTACATCAGCAATTATAGCTTGGTACCGTCCAGCATACTTTCAACTACACATTTGTACGCTACAGGTAGCGACCTCTATATCTTCCGAATATGGTGTACCTCCGAGTATGTTTCTTCCCTCTCAGCTTGCCCTTCATTATGGACCACACATTTTCTACTGGGCTTGCATCAGGTGATGGCGTTTTCCGCTTTCCATCTGGTACAATTGATGGTTTCGCGTACGCTGCACTCATCTCGCAAAGCCCTGTTCTTTTCGTTGTCAGAAACAAAACTGACAAAGATGGGGTTTTTCATCAGTGAAAAGCGCTAGGTCAAAGATCAATCTAGGCCGCGACGAAATAGGGCTTTCGAGGGCGATCGCAGTCTAGATTGATCTTTCGTCTGGCGCTTTTGACTACTGAAAACCCCCATCATTGCGTTATCGAGAAATGAGAAGGCGCATCGCGCACCCTTGCAATCCTAGAGAAACGAGTCTACCCCCTTAAAGACATCTGCGTTTGTTTACATTATCCTTATCTCCCCCTCATTGGGTGACAGGTTTCAAAGATATCGCCGACACGCTCTTGCACCTTGATTTCATCCAAACCGATCAAAGGGTAGCCACGGACGAAACCCGCGTTCGAATTTGCCCGCACATTCTCCGGCGCATGCGTCCTGTACCTGGAAACGGTTATCAGCCATCGTGTACACATAACCTGCAAATTGTACGCTCGCTCTGACAGCAAAACTGAAATATGAACACGAACTGTTATCGACGGTTTTCTCGTGGCTAGAATTTCTAATTACAGCCGTCCTTTAGGATACTACAATATTTGAAGAAATCCCGTACGTACAGTAGCGAACTTGGCTTACTTAAGTTGCACTGTTTAATTGGCAGACAAACAAACTGTGCGTCGTAGATAGCATTATCTATCATTGGCAGCGTCATTTTTCATTCCAGAATAAATACATGTATTTTCCAGAGATCTTAGGTGGCCTCGTGATTTCAATTTTAACTGTTCGATTAGCGAATAGAGAAGATTCTAATTGAACTGTTGTACATTCATTTGGTCGTCTGCTAGAGGCATTCATCATGTAGCAATTTCTCTATGCAATGTAACCCTTGTTTTGAATCCAAAATGATCTTTACTTTGAAATTAACACATTACCGACCGGTGATTATTGCATAATTTTGAAAAATCTACGATATATGGCTAAACGCTTTTTAATAGAACCTTCAATAGCAACAGCAATTTTCATTGTGAACTAACATGTCACCCTCAATAACGTGATTTAATAGTTTCATTTGAAATTGTAATGTAAAAGAAAATTTCTATGCTTTCTTTTAGTACTGCACAATTATTGAAAATCCTATTAATAGGCTTCCGGTAGATAAAGTGTTAAGAATATCATTGAAGTCCGAGCGAATTTTTAAGCCCCGTTAAAGAACATTGTCTCGACGTTGGATTGCGTGGACTTACATGTTCACTCTTTTTATCGCAGTTCGTATCGGCGAAGATAACGTTTGATACTTTCGATTTACCTATTTAGGCAGGACGCATGTTCCAACGTGCAACGACCGTCATTAAAGCGAACGTGTTTGCCGAAATTACTTGTTCAAGTTTTCGAACGAATAAGTTGCGAAAATTCGGTGCGATACAGGTTCATTCTTTGCTACCTTTTGTTGCTATAGTGTACGTGGATGACGGAAGCAATCGCGTTATAAATTAATGGAAAATCAATATCCTATTGATTTTACAGATTATATTCATAAAGTGAGTATGTCCAGGAGGAAACTGGGCGGCGAACGACAATTCGACAACGTGGATTACACACAGCTTACTGAAACTGACAATGGCTTTGTTGATTCTCAGGTGAGCTTTCACTTTATTTTAAACACTATCGATTGAGCATCTGTCAAAGATTTCACACATAAATTACTACCGTTCGAAAGTAATTGACACTAACTAACGTTGACGATTTTGAAGTTCGTGAATCCACCTGTAAAAATACCATGGAAAGCCATCACGCTGGCAGCACTTCTGTTTGTTGGGGGCACTATCATGCTGATC
>CM052197.1:4105389-4161424 GCA_028455805.1 Lasioglossum figueresi
TGGTAACTAAATTCGCGACCTTTTGTTTCGTAATTCTTTTATTGTATCATTATAACGTCATTCAGTGGCCATTCCTTTTGAACTGTATATCATTGGAAAGCTCCGATTTTTGCGATTAATTTGATATAATATACTCGTGCTTAAAAAATATATATAAATGACTTTGTTTGCGAAAATGTGGAGGTCGTGAACTTAGTTGCCAACCTTAAATATACGTAATATTTATATTATGAACAATTATTATTTCTTTTCAGTATTCCGATCGCATGTGGCCAATCATTATTTTAGGAATTTTGATGTTCATACCGGGTGCTTACCACATGAGGGTAGCCATTTTAGCATATCAAAAAGTGCCAGGATATTCATTCGACGATATACCAGAGTTCGATTAATTACGCGCGAATTTTGTACCGAGTAATTCGAGATTTTAACGTTTGATTAGCACTAAACATGCACGCAGAGTGAGTGTCTTTTATTTTTCCGATCACGTGATCGACACTTGGATTTTTAAGACTTCGGTGTGTCACAATGCGTGAGAAACGTGCACAGTGTTCATTTAGCGTAATAGACTCGAACGAGTAACATCTCTTATTTCTGTACATATACTGTTTAATGTTAAGTTGTATTGTTCTGAATTTATAAGTATTATTTAGAGCTCCTAGAGTTTCCTTGCATTTTCAAACATCATGCGAACCGTACCGATGCCCGATCTGCAAATCGGCTTAAAATATAAATGTTTTCCTTCTGTACAGAGCATCGAGAACATCTGTGATTAATAAACTATTTTGCAGTATATATCAGGTTTAACGTGATTCATGTACCTCAGAAGTGTATAAGCACTGGTCAAAATTTTGGAAATAAAAACAGTATGACGTTTACTCAATTTTAAATATCAATATATACTTACTTACAATTAAACCTATATACACGAGTATACTATATTATTATAAACATTATACATGATCATATCGTCGAAAGACATTCAACATAAAGCTCATACTAAATTGTTTATGAAACAAACGTACTTAAATTCATTGTAACGATAATAATTTAAAAAAAAAGGAGTCTTCATAACGCGTCAAGTTAGTAAGAAATTTGAATGAGCTTAAAAACTAAAATAAAATTTTTAATAGTCCATAAAAAAGCTTAAAAAAAATAAAAGACAATAAACAATGATCTGTAAAAAAATAAACAGTGATCCTTCACTACACTTAAATGTACTGCATACAATCAATTCATCTGATTGTGCTTTAGATACTTGTAAAGACGCATACAGCTCATCTTTTGCAATTTACCTTTTCTTTTCTTTACCAGAAAGAGAGGTGGATGGAATTCTGTTCTGAGCACCTGTTTCATTAAATTTACACTTCCAATTATTTTGTTCTGATATTGTTTGTTCGGCTCCTTGTTGTTAACAAGTTGCTTGTTCGACGGTGTAGCCTGTAAGAAATAGTTGCAAAGAGAAATTTGCATTACCAACCTGCATTACAAACACTCACCTCAAAAACGAGATACAAGGAAAGATTATGCTGTTTGACACCTTCGATTGCGTGGCCAAGATTCTCTAAAAGCTTGTGCATCGTGGCCCAAATTGCAAGATACATTTCTTCGCTTGTCCAGTCAGATTTCACGATAACATACATGATTGGGTAAAGCTACTCACGGGAAGTAAACGATGTTAAATCATTCTAAATGGATCATGATAAATGATTCTTCCAGCACAGGAAGAAATTTGATCATCTACTCCACCTACCTGCATTTCTGGATAGATACCTAAAAAAACTGCACTGTGGTACACCTGCTTAGCCAGTGGCATATCAATGCGAACCAACGAGGAGATCAGTGCACGATACGTGATCGGATACAGTGTGCAATTGTAATTATCAATCAGCTTTCCAATGTCGATAATTAACTCATGATCATTTTTTAATAATAGCAACGACACTAGCTTATTCGCTTGGTACGACAAATCTAAAGCGGCCGGGTTATCCGAAAAATATTATACATTTAGTTTCGTTTAATTTTATTACTCAAAGTTGTGCCGTCACCGACCCAATGCACATAGTATTAGGTTGTTTCATATGAAATGTCCGATTTTTAGCAATGACATTAAACAAACGTAATTTTGTACCCAATGTATTCTATCTACAAATTTCAAGTTTCTTGATTGTATTACAGTAAAAATAAGATATTATGGTCATTCGCGTTTTTCAATTACAAGACTGTTATCTTGATTTTGTATAGTTGTTTTTTTACCATCAACGACTAGTAGGTTGATTAATCAACACATTTTGACCAAAAATCACATACAAGTTAATTTTTCCAGACATATCAAAGGAATACATGACAGTCGCGTTGGTTGACATTGAAATAAACTTTATTTAAGAGTACAATTATAAGTCTAAATTAAAATTGAACATAGGATATTAACACTAAACGTACCTAGCTACAAAAGCAACAGGCACGTGGTTGTCTTATAAAAATGACAAGAATTAATTTATTTAGATATAGATATTAATAACTAATAAAGATATTTATTAAATCATTTCTTATGAAAGCATATTTACAATTTCATTAATTGTGAAATAAAAAAATTTAGAACCAGTCATTTGAACGGTCGTAGTACGTTTAGTGTTAAGGTTTAGCTTTGTGTACCTCAGTTTTATATAATAAATCTATAGACTGTAACAGCATTTCTTGATCGAAACGTTTTGTAAGAGTCACATTCTAAAATAGGACATTTCATATGCATCAACCTAATAGATACTTACACTTAACTGCATCTCTTACCTATTGGATAAAAATTGCTGCTTTGATCTAAGATTAAGAAGTCGAACAGAGAGAAAGCATACTCCGGGAACATGTCACAGAACATGTCTAAAAGTATTGTCACTACTTGCGTTCTGATATTATCGTCCTTCTCATTATTGCGTACCTTCCACTTACCACGATATGTACAAAGAATATTACTTTCTGGAAAAGACAGATTATGCCATATTGATCTAGCAGACGCAGAGTTGGTCCATAGTTTCCCAACGTGGGATCAATGTTGAATTTCTTCAGAGTTAAAGATTATACAGCGCACAGACATTTTTGTGAATGATAATAATTTGAAAAAATTGACGCGGAAAAAGGACTCTGAAGTAAAAGGTTGGGAAACCATGGCGCATCTGGCGATTCTAAAAGAAATAAGGAGCCAACTCACGCTTGAGAAGGCTGAAAGCCTTCATGGGTTTTTGATTCGCTAAATAAATTTTGCAGAAGAGCATTATGACTACTGCGTCAAATTTAAGGAAGTAACTTTGCTCATGTAGAATGCCTTCCATGCTGTTCAGTAATCGAAGAGCTAGAACCCAGAGCTCCTTCTCAGCCATATTGGCCAGGATGTGTATCGTGACATCGATTAGTATTTTAAAAAATGTCGCCGTCGCTCCGTCTTGGACTGTAACGTCCAAGAAAGAAAAAAAGAGAGAACGATCTTAGGCACGGCCTCAAATAAAAATTCAACGACTATTTCGAAAATTTCTTTTATTCGATGTTAATCGTAATACAAACGTGGAGATTAGAGGTGCTAAATCTACTAATATCATCAGTGAAAACTTACTATCCAACGAAATTATAAATTAATTAATCTTTATTCTATGTACACCTAAGTTCTCTTACTAAAAGGATCTTAATAAAAATCTAAAATTGTTAAGTTATATAACAGTGATATGTATACCTTCTTTGAAGGTGAACTACTACAAAATATACTATTATGGCGCAAATAATGTATAATGATTGTTGTACAAAATGTACTAAATTATGCCATCTTGAAGCTATTGAAACGGAACCTATCTTAAAACTTTGGTACAAAAATAAAATTTGAGAAAATGTCGAACACAAAATGACCAATGTAGACGCTTGAAAGCGTCACGTTATTTACCTGCGAGCGAAGCGAGTTTGCTCAAGTGAGACTGAGAATGCTCTACTTTTTTCTGCAAAATGTTATAGCAAGCACTGGTGAATGGAGACACATGTTGTTTTTGTGCCTCGTCCAGTATCTTTTTAACATGTCTATAGTCGTTGTGCTTGAGCCCCTCCTGGAGACTATGAACATCTAAATAAAATTTCCAAAATCTCTCCCGACTGCGAATTGAGTATGGACTTGGAAGATTATCTGATGGATCAAACGTGACATTAAATCGATACGCTACAATATATCTAATAAATAATAACACTATTCAAGTATACTATAGTAAGTAAGTAGTATGTGTTCGGTAAGTGGCTAGAAGTTAAAATTTGTAGAATGTGTTGCGATAGTTACCTATGGGATGCAACCGAGCCACAGAATTTCCACCTTGCATATTATTGTTACTTTCAAAACGAACATCCTTCCACACCTTAGGCGATAAATTATCAGGCTGGGCCGTGTACGGTATAATTTCCGGTTCATTGAGTAGACTCGGTGAAGCAATTGTACCAGAAGTGGATGCCACCTGGTTTTCTACTTTTATGTTCTCCTGTATCCGTCTATGTATATTATGAAACTCTAATAATAATTTTTTATTGGACAGGCTGAGGGACTCCTGATCGATCTTAAGTACGACATTTTCGTACACGTCTTGTACATGTTTTGGGGTCAGTAAACACTTGATCAAGATTAGTTGGATAACATTTTCGTCCAGTTTGTCTAACCGCATGAACAGCGGTTTTAACGTGGGCCAGCCATCGCCAGACTTTATATAATTTAATAATATTTTCGATATACTTGTGACAAACAGTGTATCACTGGCGTCCACTATCGTTACTAAAATATCAACGATTTGATTCACAGTGACTCCCCTCATGCTGAACTCATTAATAGAATTGTAGACAATTTGTGAGCTTATGACGTTCGAGGTGTAGAATTTTTTCAATAATTTTAAAATGAAGACGAAGGTCGTATCCGTACGAATACATTTTTTGTAAAAAGACTCTAAAAATATCATGTGCTGCTTCAGTATCAAAGCGTCCATCACCTCGAAGAAACCTGTTTCATTCCTGTTGTACAGTGCCATCAGAAATGGTGTAAACTATATATTTAAAAAAGTACAGATTATTAAATGAAATCAGACGACATTCATAAAATACAGTTAGAATTGATTACAAAGTTTTGCATACATTATGCGCATAATTACAAGTGTTTGCATAACAGACGCCCGTGTTTATCATCCTGTAACAGAAACCTCGAAATAAGGAGAAAAGTCCATTCTGATTTGATTGATTTACTGTTCTCGTGTTCGTCTGTGTCCATGTCTGTGGGTTTAGGGTTAATCTCGCGGTGATGTCCTTCCTAACTTGTAGGGCTTTTACTTCCATTAATGGAATTATTTTGGCTGGTTTTTCCCTTTGCGGAACTATTTCGACTGGCTTTTCTCTTTGCAGAACTATTTCGACTGGTTTTTCCCTTTGCGGAACTATTTCGACTGGCTTTTCTCTTTGCAGAACTATTTCGACTGGCTTTTTCCTTTGCGGAACAATTTCGACTGGTTTTTCCCTTTGTGGAACTATTTCGACTGGTTTTTCCCTTTGCAGAACTATTTCGACTGGTTTTTCCCTTTGCGAAACTATTTCGACTGGTTTTTCCCTTTGCGGAACTATTTCAACTGGTTTTTCCCTTTCCAGAACTATTTTGACTGGTTTTTCCCTTTGCGGAACTATTTGTGTGTTGCTATTATTGGAGTAGTTAACATTGTATGCTTCATTAAACTCAAAAGCGTTCTTATTGTAATAATTATCGATCACTTTATCAGTCATAACATACTGCTTCTCCACGACCAATGGAGCTTCTTTCGATCTCTGTGATTTAGGAGCTTCTGGAACATCGTATCTACAAACATCAAAGCATTTGATTAATAGTTAATCGTAACCTTGGCTCGGTAGAAAGAGCTTATTAATACTTACTCTTCGATAAGCATCGAATCTGCAAACAATGAGATGCAATCATCCTCGTCGCCCTGCGAGGCACTGTTATTAAAGTATGTATTTTCTGAAAAGAAAAAAGTATTTTCTGAAACTGGTATACGATTCTCTGTCGCTGCTTTTTGCTGTGATTTTCTTGCATCTTTCCATGCATTGCATTCTACTCTGTTGCTGTATCCAAAAGTCTCGGTGGTCGCCGTATCTTTTTCTATGCTAGAAACACCTTGTTCCTCGTTCTTTGCTTGTGTAACTTGTACACTGTAAGTTATGTTATCTCCTTCCGGAAATTCAATGCTTGGTCCAGAAACATCTGTACATATCAGTTGAGGGATTTTTTCGTGATTCTTTAATTCTACAATTTTTTCGGTTTTATCTACTTCCTTGTTTGTGTCAACAGCTTTGTTCACATCTTCCAAATGCCTGTGCCAATTGGTCCTATTCAATTTTACCTTCTTCACATCTCGTTTACTGCTACTGCTCTCGCTGTGCACATGTATTTGGCTTCGGAAACTTCTCGGTTCATGCTGATGATGTGATGCATCGTGTACTACATTATTCTCTTCACTGATCTTTTCTTTTACCTTTATATTTTTCTCAATATTTACTATAGTACTTTCTTTGGTTTGCTTATTCGAGTCATTACTGTGCGACATAACTAATGTTCCAGATGATTTGACAACGTTGGTAGAAGAATTAGTAAAATTTCTATTGGATGCAGATAATGTATCTTCTGTATCTTTCATTGTTGTACTTTCCCGAGTATATGCTAAACTTCGTTTTCTTGTGTGCTTACTTAATTTATTGCTACTTGGCACAATGAATCTTTCAGGAGACTGAACAGTGTCAATAGAAGAATTAATAAAATTTCTATTAGATGTAGATAACTTATCCTTTGTATCTTCCATTATTATACTTTTCTTAGTACGCGCCACAGTACGTTTTTTGGTAAGTTTACTTAATTCATTACTACTTGGCACAATGAGTTTTTTTTGCAGTTCTGTTAGTTTTTCTTGCAATTTTATTGCCTTTAATTTTTTAGGACTCTGGAGAATAAGGGTAGAACTACAAGAATTTTCAGTGCATAAAGATGATGTGTTATCTTCTGACTTTATACTTTCTTTAAAAGTAAACCTTTTTTGCAAGGACACTGAGTCTAAATTATCTGAAGAAGAGGAGACTTCTTCGTTTCTATTGTCAGTAATCAATGTACCATTTATAGGAAAATCTGCTTTCGATATGTCTACAGTATCCTCCTCAGTGCTTGTAGAATCTGTGCTTATATATATTTTCATTCTCTTACGTGGACTTACTGCATCATCTGCTGCTGTATTCGTATTATATTCCTTAGGTTTGGCTGTACTTTCATTTAAGTTGTTCTTTTGCAGGTGACCTGAATTATGAGCTACATTAATTACATTTGAATTGTTATCATATAGTACAATCCTCTCCAAACAAATTTTTAAACTTCTTCCATTTTGTAATGCTTCATGTTTGACATCGATTTCATGTTTTGTATCTACCTGTGTCCAGGTAATCGAAAAACAAAATAAGAAGTTAAAAAATTTGTTTATCATTGGACCACGAATCTCTGTGCAAATCCTTATTCATCACAAGTACTTCACGAATCGTAGAAAGTAAAATGCAACGTTCTACTATAAACGCATGAAGGTTCAGAGTCTTGTCGTAAGCAAGGGAATTATACTAATGGTAATTTTAACTGTGAAAAAATAAAATAAAAATACTTACCTCCCATTATTTTGTTCAAACTACATGTAGAATCACTATTGTCAATTTTCGGAATAGATTTATGTTCCGACAAAGCATCTCTCTTTGAGTGTGCCCTCGATATTTGTGAAACATTTTCAGATAGATTGATAGTCGAAGAAAACTTGCTTGAACTGTAGTTAATCTTTTTCACTGTAGTATCAACTTCGACATTATGTACTAAAGCAAGATTTGTTTTCTCAACGCACGGTGATTGATGCGAAATATGATTTGTCGATTGAACTAATTTCCTTGTGCCATTTGCATTGCGTGTATTATTTACAAAATTCTTTGACGAAACTCGTAAACAACTTTGGTGAGAAATGTTCTTCGGTATTGAACATCTTTCTATCAAAATAATGGGTTGCCTATAACCCAAGATGTTCTTATACTTCTCTCGCAAAGCGTACACATTGCTATGCGTAAATTTCTTAATCTCTGAGCAAGAGTCTGTTTTACAAGACTCTTTTGTACGAACATTTGTCTTTGCAGTACGAGAATTCCTCATTTTCCCCATTTTCCCCTTATTATTAATTTGTATCTACACTAAAATAAACAATGTCTGAGTGACAAAACGAAGGATATGAATGCAGAATGGTAATCGTAGAATGAACCTTAATCTGTTGCATATAAAAATTGGTCAGGGCAATACACAATAGAGTAAATGTGAACATAAAAATCGTTCTGAGCGCATAATATATCGTGATACGTTAAATAGTTATAAAATACATTGTTTAACGCGTTAAGCAATCAGAAAAACTCGATAAAAATCGG
This sequence comes from Lasioglossum figueresi, assembly GCA_028455805.1. NCBI lineage: Eukaryota > Metazoa > Arthropoda > Insecta > Hymenoptera > Halictidae > Lasioglossum > Lasioglossum figueresi. Next base: position 4,113,871 of record CM052197.1, read on the forward strand.
AAAACGGCTTATTCGATCAAGTAAAAACAAATCGAGATTTGTGGATCGTAAATAAATTGATTGTATTAAATAATAATAATGCTGCCAGTGATTGACTAACAAAAAAAAACGAATCATACAATTCCCTTTCTCGATCATTGATCTCATTGATGAACAGTAACAGCAAAAAGCATGAGTCACGTAAATAAAAATACTTTGCAAAAATGGTAAATCGACTGTTAACTTTCTCGAGCTACGTGAATGGTATCACTACACGTGTCAGGAGAAAAACAATGGACACTCTACGGTAAAGATAAATACTACGTATTTAGAATAATCTCACCGATTCTCGATTCTTAATCGCCGCCGTTGTTGTTCTTCGGTCCAAGAGGCAAGAAACCGCGGAAACACCATGCGCCCAATGAAACACTAACAATTGCTGGTTTCCACAGAAGGAATTCGCGCGAAGACGTTGACCATTCAGCTTTTCAAACGCTGATGAAAGGTATCACGTGTCAAGTAAAACAATGGATACTTTAACGAACCTCGATCGTTAATTCTCGCCGATATTATTGTTTGATCCAACTAGCAAATTGTTGTTTTCACTGTAAAAATTCGCCCGAAGTCATCTAGTCTGCACGATAATGCGAAATGCGATACACCGCGAAAATATTCAAGCGTCGCGAGGAGGCGTTCGAGAATCACAAGCACCGGGCCTGTATCGATATATCGATTGTACTTTGTACTACGCAGCATTGAAAGTATGGCGACCCTACCCGCAACCCATCCGACGCTCCTGTTTGTTTTTAAACAATTTCACTGGACAGAAAAACAGAATGACCTTGAAACCAATATGAAAATGAATCTGGGACGCAAGGTTTCAATTATACATAGATTCACCCAAAAATGCAGCTGACCTATTCCAGAATCTTCGATTCCAGTTTGGTAAGTACACACGGTTACCCCACTTTTCTTCGATTGTAGATCGTTTGAAATTATTTTGAACTATTGAACTTCTATGCGTACCACTGAAAATAAATTGAAATTAGTAATGCGATTTATAATATTGTATATATATTCGAGTTAATAGGTATATGACTTTACCATTAGCGTTGTTTTATGCTGATTTTGCACTGTTAATTGTCGGCAACGATTTTCTGAAGCCCCCCCCCCCCTTCTTAATTACACATCTCGAGACGTTGCTTTTTACATCTGCCAACACCGTCGAGAGCGTTTAAGTTGTTGACACTTCGAACTCGAAAGCTATAATGGCAGTGCCCAGCGATTGACGATCTCTTAGATGTTTACCTTTGACAGTGATTCTCAATCCTAAACCGGCTAAATAGACAGTCCTTCGAAAATAATCACAAACGATCTCTCAAAATACTATCTCTGCAAATGGCGGATTAATCCCATGATATTCTAATTCTACCCACTCCTGTTACGTCATACTTGCGGAATTATTTAATTGTAGAATAGATCATCAATTTTACAATAACAGAAGAATCAAAAAATACAATACGCATCAATAACTTTCTATAGGATCTTTCGGCTTCTAGAATTATTTTAAAAATTATAATGAGCAATGCGAGAGAACTTTTAGACTTGTAAAATAGTCAAGGAAATTATAATTATTGATAAAAGCGTACTTAGACTTTAAAAAGAATAGGAAAATTATAATTTCCCACAAAAGCATCATCTTTTAGACTTATTTAACAAATTATAATGAGCAATGCGAGTATTGTTAGGCTTTTAAAATTATTTAAAAAATTATAATGAACAATGCGAGCACTGCTAAGCTTTTAGAATGCTCAAAGAAATTAGCATTCTTGGCAAAAACGCCCTTAAATATTCAGAAAAATAGGAAAATTGTAATTTCCCAGAGGAGCACCTTCTTTTAGAATTATTTAAATAATTGTAGTGAGCAATGCGAGAACTTTTAGATTTTTAGAGAATGGTTATGAAAATTATAATTCTTGACAAAAGCGTGGACTTCTAAGAAAAAAGAAAAATCATCATTTTTCACAAGAGCATTTCCAGGCTTTTATAATTATTTAAAGCAATGCGAGCACTGCTTAGCTTTTAGAATGATCTAAGTAATTAGAATTCTTGGCAGAAACGCCCTTAGACATTCAGAAAAATAGGAAAATTGTAATTTCCCACAAGAGCACCTTCTTTTAGAATTATTTAAATAATTGTAGTGAGCAATGCGAGAACTTTTAGACTTTTAGAATGGTCATAGAAATTATAATTCTTAACAAAAGCGTGGACTTCTAAGAAAAAAGAAAAATCATCATTTTTCACAAGAGCATTTCTAGGCTTTTATAATTATTTAAAGCAATGCGAGCACTGCTAAGCTCTTAGAATGATCTAAGTAATTAGAATTCTTGGTAGAAACGCCCTTAGACATTCAGAAAAATAGGAAAATTGTAATTTCCCACAAGAGCACCTTCTTTTAGAATTATTTAAATAATTGTAATGAGCAATGCGAGAACTTTTAGACTTTTAAAATGGTCATAGAAATTATAATTCTTAACAAAAGCGTGGACTTCTAAGTAAATAGAAAAATTATAATTTTCCACAAGAGCACCTCTAGGCTTTTAGAATTATTTAAAGCAATGCAAGCACTGCTAAGCTTTCAGAATGATCAAAGAAATTAGAATTCTTGACAAAACCGCCCTTAGACATTCAGAAAAATAGGAAAATTGTAATTTCTCACAAGAGCACCTTCTTTTAGAATTATTTTAAAAATTGTAATGAGAAATGCAAGAACTTTTAGACTTTTAAAATGGTTATGAAAATTATAATTCTTGACAAAAGCGTGGACTTCTAAGAAAATAGAAAAATTCTAATTTTCCACAAGAGCACCTCTAGGCTTGCAGAGAGATTAAAGAAATTCTAATTTGCAACAAGGAAGTCTCCTTGCAGATGTCCAAAATCTTACGGTGTTTATGAGAGATCATAAATCTGTAGAATTTGGCAACGATTTGAAACGAGCGTTATGTAAATATGCGCAATCCGCTCCATGCACCGAGCCTGCATTTCGTCGATCCGTTGTTACCGGAAAAAATTGTAAATCTCAGAGTTAGACACTGGCGAAAGCGAGGAGTGAAGAGTTGCCAGGATATGTCCAGCACGTGCGGCCACTCTGAGGGTGGTAGGTAGATTGGTTCGAGTGGCCACTTGGAACGGTACGTTAGGGTTTTCGGGACACAATGCGACGGTACTGTTGTCGTACGGTATCTGGTAAAAATCATTCGAACACCGGGGAACCATAAAACAATTCACTCGCCGCTGAACAAACGTGCAAACAACGTCTGCCGAGTGGACGTTTTTTTATGAACGTTACCAGTCATTCGAACGCTAATTTGGCCTGGTAACCTTCAGTTTTCATAGTGGTCCTTCATACACATTTGCGAGAGGAATGGAAGAGAAAATGGTCAAGAGATTTTTAAAGCTGCTTAAACTCGCTCTAAAACGTTTTCTCTTTCTTCCCTTACCGTACACGCTATACCTGGCTTTATTAGCCTAACCCTCCTTCAGCTTTCCGTATAAATATTAAAAACTCAGAGTAATTTTCTCGGCGAAACTATAGGTGAATCGTGTCCGTCAGAATGGTTTTAGATTTATTCAAAGATTATTTTAAGCCTCTCTGATTTGATGATAGAATTGATTTTTTGGGTACAGTACACCGACTCGTTCATACGAGCAGTGCAATAAAGGTCAATCTCATTAAATGCAGTTTTAAAATTCGTATATTAAAACCAAACTCCTGTCAGTCCATTTTGACACAGAACTTCATTATCTTCATCGCGATTGTCTTAAAATTCTTTCCGCACGTCATTTAATAAAATAAAGCTTTCCAGAAAGGGTAAGAAAGAGTATCCGATCGCTTACACATGACCGTGTTGACGCAGAAACAAACTTTTTATGTGTTCACAAGTTGCACGGCTAATAATTGTCCAATAAATTGGCTTCCAATTGGACCGGGAATAAATTACGTCTCGGTGATCGCGGCGCAGCGATAGACGATTGAAGGCAAAGCATTAACTTGATCGGGAATTATTCGTTGTAGCGGATTTATAAAACGAGTCAGTCTATTCTCAATTTTTAAAGATTGTAAACAGTATTGTCGAGATTGTGATAAGCCATCTGGTTGTCGATCCATTCGCGAACGTAAGCAACATTAGCATACACACCGGGTGTAGCATTGTCACCGCAACCGATACCCCATGCGACGATGCCAGCCTGCTGGTACCTTGTCGGATCTTTCTTGCTCGGACACACGAGAGGACTGCCTCCATCGCCCTGAACAAACAAATACAATTCCATTAGACTCTCGTATGCTCAACCTCTTACTAAAGTTTAGTGGTTTAGTAATTAAGCTGTAAATAGAATCATTATTGGCTCTTGCAACAAACATTCCACACGTATTTTCTTCTATCTTATATTTCATATTCTTCTAAAGATGGCCTACGCAATTTGTTGTTACAGGCCACATTTATCTCGGAAACTATAAATCGCAGAGAAACATTCAAATACACAACTCGTGTGTATATTACCGGTTTCATATTTTTTATTCTTCAATTATTGAAATTATAAAGATGTTCCCATTGGAAACGATTACATAAATTTATTTACTCAAGCACATATTGTTATCAAAATTGTGAGAAATCTAAATAAGTTCAGTCTTGTAACTTTTACAAAACAATGTACATATATCGGTCACCTTTTGTACTCGGTACGGTTAGTTTTAATTAATAAATTATAGTGGATTATCGAATGGAGTACCTTGCAAGTGTCTTTGCCACTTTCCCCACCGGCGCAGATGAAACTCTCATGGAGCTTGAAGTACTTTCCTAATCTTGTACTCCGCAGACTGGCCTCGCACGTATCGCGCGGCACCACAGGCAAATCGACCTTCTTCAGGATTACCTGGTAGTGACCCTCCTTACCTGCAATAATCATTAGGATTTATGGATATTATAGGACAGGCCTGGGCGACGTTGGCCCGCGCAACAGATGTGTCTACTTCCCTCCTTCTCTTGCAGAAAAGGTGAGAAGTGGCTGTATAGGCCTGCTACAGGGATATATTATATTGTTTTCGATTTTTTAAAGTCATAAACTTCAGTCTCTGGCAATAAACATATACGAACGGATTATTTAAAAACTCAGAGACATCTGTATAGCGCGAGCTCCTCTATTAAATCCTTCGTACAAAGGAGTAGATTAGCGAGACGACGCGCTTACCGAATGTATCTCTGCCCCAGCCGCTGGCGAAGCACCGAGATCCATCATAAACGACGTTAGGGTCTGGAAGACACACGACATCGACGTTCTCCGCGAGTTCGACCGGCTGGCTTAAGATCAAGATTGCGAAATCGTAGTAGAGAGCTCCGGGATAGTACCGCTCGTGGATGATCACCTTTTCCACGTTGCGATCCTGATGAGGAAAGATTTCGTTCCTTGTCTGCGTGTCCCATTCACCTGCTCTGATCTTCAGGGTGGATGGCTCTTTCCTATCAATTCGATCAATATTAGAATCTTAGTTTCCTTACGATTTTCCAATAAGACGAACGCTTTCGACGATTTCGTGGCAAATATGGCTCGATCCATTTTAACCTATCCAATACCCAAACTCTTGATTCGAATTTTGATCCTACTTCTTTGAGATTAATATAAGCTCACCCGTGGACGCAATGGGCAGCGGTCAGTACAGCCTGTTTATGGATCAAAGATCCTCCGCACTGGTAGACGGTCAAGACCTGCTTGCTGTCTCCGATAGTCTCGTCCTTCATGATCGCCGTCATCCACGGGAACTCGCCGAACTTGGTTTCGTTGTTTTTGTCCCCGGTAATTCTGAAGCCCACACCTTCAGGGTTTCGTTGACCGCAACCTTTCCTCTCAACATGGGGCGGTTGAATTACATCTGGCACCTTGTCTGGAGCTTTACAGCAAACATCCAAATAGTCGATGCAAGGTCCGCTGCTTCTGTATCGGTAACAAGATCATTACCCTTTCTGCTCAAACGGTTGGAAAGTGAGTATCTGGATTCCCTTATACCTATCTGTACAATCGCCATAACCTTTCATGCGGAAAGTTGCCGGGCAAACCGAACCGACCATCGCACCATCATTGTCAATACGCGCGGACATGTCGAGAGTAGGCTGGTGTTTGCACAAACGTAAGGTTATTTTATGATTAACTCGTTGAAATGGTAGACTACAGATCTTCATGCAAAGTAGAGATTGTAGCAAACACGAGCCAAACAGAAATGTCTTTGTTTCTTTGATCGTATCAGCGAGTTGAACGTAATGGATGCTCTTAAAGTCATCAAGTGTCGAAACAATTTACGAATTTAGCCCTTTGCACTCGGAGCTATTTTAACTCGAAAATTAAACATTCCTACCTAGAATAATTCCATTCTATACCATTTATTTTTTCATTTTACGGATACGAAATTAATGTAACACCTCCTCCAAGACCTACATGTTTAGCAATCGATTGGATATCAACATATTTAATAATCTAAACAATACTTTGAATAATGTTACAGCAATTTTTAGTGGCGTCTCAGAGTGCTAAGGGTTAAAGAACTGAACGTAGAACTTGTAGAGTCGCTATTTTTCTCGATTATACATTGCCCGATCCGCTTTGTGCATCGTTTATCTCGATCCGAGGAAAACAAAACGAACTTCCTCGATGACTTTCTCGATTTCGAGCTCGATCGGTTCGGTCTCCGAGGCATTATGGTACAGCTGAAGGGACGTCGGAAGGGTGTATCCAAAGACAGCCTCACGAGTCGTGTGCGATAACAACGCAACGTGTACAACACCTGAAAATCTACTTGCTTGTGTTAGACTAATTATCTACGCATGCACGATTAATTGTTCTACAGAACTCCACGACAGAGCCGAGCTGATCAGTGCAGACAACGGGAACAACGAAATTTCGATCGGCGAGTCTCAATCGTTGAGCATGCCCGATACGTGTCAAATAGTGTGCGTGTGTTTTCATTCTGTAGGGTGGTCTTTGGAGGACTCACTTCTGATCAGGGGATGTAGAGTTAGCACCGAAATCGGACCTGATATCGATCAGCCCGTATCCATCTTCGACGACTGTCCCATTGCGACACAGGTAGTATGATACGCACTCGCAGTCGTCTGGCTTTGGCTTAGGCTTGTTTTGTGTGCCTACATAGGTCGTAGGGCTGGTACTACTTTGTTGATTCCCAGCTAGATAGCCAGCGATTAACGCATCCAGATTGTTACCGGATTCCTTTTTCTCGGGGGTTGTCTCGGCTTGTGGCTGGGCTGTCGGAGGACCGGAGAAAACGCTGTCGATCAGATCGTCCAACGCACCTCCTTGTTGCTGCTGGGGAGCCGCAAGGCAGTAACTGGCCAAGGCCAGCGTTAAAAATGCTTTCCACATTGTGCTCGTTCTGCAATAAAAAGCCAGATGAGATTTCGCAGACCCCTAAGCGAGGAAGTGTTGTCGAATTACGACCACCTAGGATAAACCTCATGCTCGATCGTCCTTCGAGTCCGAATGTCTCTTTGCAAAATGAGCCAAGCGACTCGAGTTTTTCTGGGATGTTAGATAGACTAGCGTACTAGGCGACGAGCAAGAAGAATTTTGAGAAAATCGCAGTGAATGTTTGCAGTAATTGATATATTATTGACAAAGAGAGAGAGCGCAGTTGCATCGAAGCACAGGCTTTGCTTCAATGAATGTTTACTAAGCCAGTTTTAAAGGGTCTGTATTTTTTAAAATTGTTATTGTTTCTAATTATTAGGTAATACTTTTATGAAGTTAACGATGATCCAATTGAATCTAACAATAAATCGAAGTTGTTTTGAAAAGTTGAGATTCTTTCGCGGCGGTTTCGACGCGGGGATCGCGATAGCAATAATATTATTCGACTATAAATAAATCTGACATCGTAGCTTTGCAGATAAACTACGAGAAACCAGTAAATCGGCGTTGAAAAATGGGGAAACGTGATGCGTCGCGATTAAAATTCCGCCTCGGGTAACTTTGAGTCGCACTAAACCGTGATACGATCGATCAATTATATGATCGACTAATTTATAAGCCTTACAATTTACAAGTACGCAGCCACGGCAGATTAATAGATAGCGAGGATGAACGCTTAAGCGAACGAGGAAACTCTTCTTAATTGAAGGCCGCGCAGGAAGTTGATAATGCTGTGAATAAATACTGCTCGAGAATCTTGGAAATGAAAAGGCGCGTTCGCGAACAGCAACAGTCTCTGCGGAGAACATCTTCGAGTTTTCAAGGCGATCGAGCGCTTCGAAGCGATGATGCGAGCAGATATATTCGAGGGTTCAAGGTGATCGGGTTCGTTGCGGAGGAAGCTGTTGCACTCGAGGTCTTGGCGACATGTTCGACTTGTATGCTGAGAGTACATACATAAATATGTATCTCTTTTTCTCGAGTTTATGGTTCTTCAAGTTACGAGTTCTTCAACTCTTATTCCGGACATTCTCCTCCCATTAAATTGCATTGAAAATTCCAAGCATACATTGGTAACAGGAAAATTTATGCATTCAGTTTCTTTAGCTGCAACGTCTGATATTAATTTCGCATCATTTTTAAGGCCTGTACTTGTTTTGTTTTTCTTACGAATTGAATCTCTTCGTTCTGCTCCAATTACTCAATAAACCGATAATGTCCGACATTAACACATTACGACCAGCGTCACAGATATGTGACGTCAGAATCTTAAAGTTTCCTCAAAGATAGTCAAATTAATTTGATCCGCTAATGCGTCGAAAGTCATAGTTCATCTCATAATACACATCTTATCAAGATCTCCTGCTAAACTCGAATATTTTACGAAGGAGAACCATTTATTAAAATGTTTTAATGAAAAATTGTTGATGACCCAATAAGGATACAGATTGCTTCGTCCATTAATTTCTCTCCATCCGTCATCGATGAGATTACAAACCAGGAAATACGAATTAGGAATCAATGATTAGGAGCAAGTTGGCAACGCGTTTAAACTTGAGTCACTTTCCTTCTAAGCCCGTGGAATGCATTCCAACTTCCAACGCATAGCTAGAATCGTTTATCGTACCGTTACTCGTGCAAAGTCCAGAACACTCGATTTTCCTGTTTAGCATCTATGACATTTCATTCGAAAAAGTGAAAAAAATCATCACGCGATTCGAGGAGGAAAGTCACTCTTCTATATACATTTTGATCGCGGATTTTATCGAGTCTAACGGCGGGGAAGCGCGATAATAAAAATGTCTACGAATCGATAATGTTCGCCCCCTCTCTTTTCGAGGGCCCTGGATTATATAAGCTTTCCCGATGAAATCAGTGTTCACGGCCGATGAAACGTGCTTGGCACTGACCTTTGCCGATAGACTGGTCAACGGGACCAGCGGACCGGCAAGTCCAGGCTTCGAACTGGTTGCGGATCGTTACGAACATGAATACGTGCCTGAGAGTTAACGACAGTCTGTTACGACGATCCTTGTAAACGGACTCGAAGGTGACTCGAGGAAGGAGGACCTCGGATCATCGAACAGGACGCGATCGTATATTATCGAGAATGATCGTAAACATCGCCAGGATCGGCAGGAATCGTAGCCTGTTAACACCGGCTGCTTGACAATTAGCTGTTTACCTCCAATTAACACTTTGGAGACGTCAGTGCAGCGTACCGAGTCTCAATAATATTTTAAAACGCGTTACACGAGATCAGATTGTTCGATTACGAGTTAAGGACGAGTCTACTCCTGCAAATTATAACTAGACTGCGGATTGCAAAATAAAAATTGCAAAACGAAGGATGTACATTTATTTTTGTTCGTAATATTCTTAACCGGTTGGAGATTTTCTCAACTTTTTCCCATCAGTGCTTTAAACATTTGACATTCCCACGATTATATATTAAAGCAGAGACTTCAATGCCAGAATGTTTTTAGATTTTTCAAGAACTAAGAACAGTAAAAAGGTCAGTCGTGAAGATGAACGACCCGGTATAAAGTTGCAGACGGAGAGTTGTTTTACTGTTTGTCATTTGATCTTATTTTTGCCATAAACGCACAAAATCCGCTGACGTTGGTTGCACGGAAACAAACTCACAGTTGCACGTCGCGTCGTTCTGGAGGAAACCAACGATCCTGGTGCGTCTGACAATTAGACTGCGGATTTCATGCATTTGTGAGAATAATGAGCGGAAGAATTTGAAAACTGTCGGAAGATCAAAAAGATTATAGGACATCGCTTAATTTTTTAAAAATTGTTGAAGAATCGAATTGCAGTCGATGCAGAGAATTCTCACTTTGCATGTTGATTCGCAGTCTATTTATCGATGTTCGCTTCGAATTTCACTTTGGAGTCCACCGTCGACTAGCGATCGAGTCAACGATCGATGTAAACGAACTGTTTACGTTGAACGTCGCGGCGTGATCGATTCACTATCGATTGATCATCGATCAGAGAAACCGACGAAGACAATGGGTTACTCACCGAGATCGCAGTCAGCGTGGAACGAGTTGTCTCTTCAAGTAGAACCGCGCGATTGCGACTTGCCGGACAGAGGATCCTCGATTTGTTCGCTTACACACACAGCAGCCGAGTGCTGTCGGCATATATGACTAGCTCCCCACCAACAAATTCTCGATTCCTTGATTCCTCATCGTATACACCGCGACACGATGCCCCTTAACAGGTTGGACGGCTTCGCGTCGGCTGACGTGCGAAAGGTGGTATTCCCCGTACACGCCTCGGCCATGGGACCGATACCGATTTCTTGGAATTATGTAGAGCAATTTTGATTTCCGCGACGCGAGGAAATTCGAAAACCCGCCGGAAATGTCACAGCAAATATTCCTGCGGTTCTAGTTCGACGATTACGCGGGGAATATCCTCCATTTTATTCATTCTTACTCGAGATTATTACTCGTTGTGCATCTCCTTTCTATTCTTGTGGACTTGAACTGCGCACTTCGCGTTTAACGTGTTTATTTTCATTCAGAAACGATTACTAATAATAAGCCGATTACTAATAATAATAATTGTCCGTTCTTTTTGAACTGCTTGAACCTTATTTCACCTTGACCCCTTGCCTTACGATTTATTTTACGGTTTCAGAACTTTTTTTTGTAATTCGTAATCTCCTAAAAAAGGAGAAAATTTGTATATATATTGCGTGCGTACATGTTCCCCAATAACTATACATTAACGAAATCAAAGTAGAATTTCATAACATACATATTTATTAGATAACAACACTTTATCTACCGGAAGCCTATTAATAGGATCTTCAATAATTCTGCTGCACCAAAAGAAAGCGTAGAAATTTCCTTTTCCATTGCAATCTTAAATGAAACTATTAAATCACGTTATTGAGGGCGACTTGCTAGTTCACAATGAAAATTGCTGTTGCTATTGAAGGTTCCATTAAAAAGTGTTTAGCCATGTACCATAGATTTTCCAAAATTATGCAATAAACGCCGATCGGTAATTAGTTAAAATTGTTAATGCTTTCGGCGCAAGGGTTCGATCATTTACAAATGATTGAAACGATGATTTTGAAATAATCATTTCTCGTGATGAAGATTCAGAACAGACTCTAATAAATACGATTATAGTTTTCTATCGATCGTATTTATTCTTAATAAAATTGTTAACGCTTTCGGCGCAAGGGTTCGATCATTTACAAATGATTGAAACGATGATTTTGAAATAATCATTTCTCGTGATGAAGATTCAGAACAGACTCTAATAAATACGATTATAGTTTTCTATCGATCGTATTTATTCTTAATAAAATTGTTAACGCTTTCGGTGCAAGGGTTCGATCATTTACAAATGATTATTTCAAAATCATCATTTCGATAGAAAACTGCAATCATATTTATTAGAATCTGTTCTGAATCTTTATCGCGAGTCTGACACGATATCGTAAGGCGAGGGGTTAAAGATAACATACAGTTTTCTAGAATCTAGACAACAACGTCAACAAGGAAATATATCCTAAACTAAGAGATCACCTCACTTTCTACGTTCACAGACTGCGGATCTCTCCGCGAAATAAACATTTTCTGCATTAACCTCTTAACTGCGGAATTTAGTTTTAACCCTTTGCACTCGAAGCTATTTTAACTCGGAAATTAAACATTTCTTCTGATCTAGAATAATTCCATTCTATATAATTGTTTTCATTTTATGGATATGAAATTGATATAACTCCTCACACAATACTTAAAAGTAATTGATTAGATACCAACATATTTAATGATGTAAATAATATTGTGTGAATAATGATATAATAAATAGCGGCGACTCTGAGTCACCATTCGAGTGCTAAGGGTTAATAATCTCCTACAGAGTGTGGAATTAAAATCAAGCAATGTCAAGTATACATCGAACGCAGAGCAAATGGTCCTATTATAAATTTCACGAAAAACAAGGACGGATTACATTTATATTTGATAAAAAATTAACAATTAATTCTTGAAAAGGTTATTGTTATTGCACCGCAATAGAGATTTGGATTGACGTGTATACACGTCGAACACAGTTAACCGGTTAATTGCAACAAACTGGCGCGATACTGATATGGTGTTATTTTTAAATACTTGTTTAAATGTGTTTATTATTTGACATTAAACCTATCGGTTTCCATCTATACATAAATTATGAAATCGTCTACAGCAGTCTCGCACTTCGATGTTCCAATCGGTCTGTTCTTTCCAAGAAAAAAATAATGAAAGGACATTGAACGCTACGGAGTTGTCACAAAGATGTTGACACGAGGACCAGTTAAATGTCACGATTAGAACCGGACCTTTATTTACGACGTTACGCTTTCACAGGGATAAAAACGAATTTCTCGATGACGACGAAAGGGACCCTCATCATCGACCCCGGCGAAGAGGTTGTCGATTACCAAACCTCTTGAGAGGCCCGGCCCGGCGAGCGGTCCCCAGCCTGCTGGTTCGTGTCACACGTGCAGGCCTGTCGAACCAGCTCTTTTACAAGCTCCTTGACACTAAAATAAACGATTCTGGTAAAAACGCGAATGGAACATCGATCGAAACTCGAAACAATACGATCGCTTCTCTCGTGTGGACACAGCGAGTCTCGTTATTGATAGCATATTTAACCCTGGAACTGCACCGTGGGTCTCAGAAACCGAGAGCGTCATTAATTGCAATGTGACATGCGCATGACTGGTTTGTTTGCATTTTAGTGAAACGTCGAGGTGGTATACTAAACATTAAATATTCACATTTTCTGCTTTTCTTTTGAAAAAAGAACTTTGGATTTCTCAGATCCGAGCGCGAAGTATGTACACATCTCAAAAAATAAGTGTGAAGTTCCAGGGTTAAATCAGAATCAAATTAAAGTTCTCCACGATTTTCCCCATTTCTAACATGCGTGTAACTCGTATCAATCTACAAAACGTTCGTTCATAAGAAAAGTGGTGTTTGGTGACATGCAATAAAAAAATTGACAATTTTAGGTAATTTTCAAATGGCTCTCCTGTAAAATGTCCTTTCTTCCATTTACGTCGCTTTTACGGAAAGTGATTTCTACTATTTTTTTCGTAATTCAGACTGAACGGAATCTTTCAAAAATTTGCATTACACGTCACTTGGTAAATTAATCTAACTTAACGAAAACAATGAACTCGTTTGGTCCGTTTGTAAAAAGTTGCTTTACTTTGAACCTACCGTAATAATTTACGTCTTATTTCTCTGTTCAACGAACGAGGTGTGAATTGTTTTTTGTTTGAACGTGCTAGGCATTCAGCGCGTACTCGGTATTTCGTTGCTTTCATGGTGTTAAGGTCAACTATGGCTACACCGAAATGGATTTCTTGGAACCGGTTCTGGTGGAAATACGATTCGCATCGAATAAACAAGCTTCGTAAGGATATTTTACAACACGCCTAAAGACAGTTCGCCGGTGGATGCGATGAACTGTAGATGTCGCGGTGATCATGTCGAATAACGTCGATACAATCAGCTATGATAATTTAGACGTTGTTTTAGTAGAAAAAGAATGGTGGCGCGATGAAAATTAGGTCGCGCAACGATGGTCCTAATAGCCGTCAACGGCGCATACTGATTTGCTGATAATTCTCCGCGATGCGTTGGCAGCACCGTCGTCGCACGCGAGCGTTACGCTGCGCGAGTAATTAATGATCACACATTAGCTACGACGCTGCGCTCGTTATAGTTTCTCGCGAATTAAAATCGCAATCGATACCCCTACACTCGGAACGATGGTAACCGTTTAAAACGGTTATGTAAAGTTCAGACTTTTGCTTCTCCTCCGAACAACTGTTCTCGAGAAACAAGATTTACGTATACAGTAATTTACATCTGTAGTAATTGGCAATATCAATTACAAAAAAGCTGATACAAGCATAGAATCAGAAATTAGTTTGAACCGATACAATAAATGCTATAAAATTATTCCATCAGTTTTACCTCGTAGACAATATTAAAATATGAACGTTTGAAACGTTTAAGAGGGTTATGTAAAGTTGAGACTTTTGCTTCTCCTCCGAACAACTGTTCTGGAGAAACGAGATTTACGTATACAGTAATTTACATCTGTAGTAATTGACAATATCAATTACAAAAAGCTGATACAAGCACAGAATCTAAATTCAGTTTGAACTGATACAATAAATACTATGAAAATATTCCATCAGTTTTATCTTGTAGACAATTTTAAAATATGAACGTTTGAAACGTTTAAAAGGGTTATGTAAAGTTCAGACTTTTGCTTCTCCTCCGAACAACTGTTCTCGAGAAACGAGATTGTCGTATACAGTAATTTACATCTGATGTAAACATCAGTTTAAACTGATATAATAAATAGTATATAATATAGTATATAATATAGTATATATATTAGTACATAATAAATAGTTTAAATAGTAATTGTAGACAATATTAAAATATGAAACTTCGGTTCCAGAAAACCGTGTGAAACTGAAATTGCAGTTTCTCTCTGTATCTGATTAACGCAGCATTGGAGGTTAGGTTCGCCGCTGTTTTCCTCGAGAATATCAGTTTGAATGAATTATTTAAATAGCGTAAACTCGGGAAATATATAGGAGATAGTTGGTAGAATAAAAGGTGTGGTTGAAATTTTGACAAAAAAGTAAACTTCCTCCGTGACAATGTGATGCTTGCGCACATTGCCGTGACCAGGATTCGAACCTGGGTTACTACGGCCACAACGTAGGGTCCTAACCACTAGACGATCACGGCTATTGGAAGTGTTGTTCTTCCAGATCAGCTTTCGCAGTGACTAAGTTCATCGGAATTGATATGCACTTGAATAACTATTGTTCTGCGACGCGGACACCGATTCGTATTACAATATGTTACACACTGGATGAATGAGAAACATAGTTGTAAGTCAACAGGTTATGAATTTAATTATTTTCGAAGTGTACAACATGAAACACGCTCGGGAAGATTTGT
Source organism: Lasioglossum figueresi (assembly GCA_028455805.1). Lineage (NCBI taxonomy): Eukaryota > Metazoa > Arthropoda > Insecta > Hymenoptera > Halictidae > Lasioglossum > Lasioglossum figueresi. Next base: position 4,129,341 of record CM052197.1, read on the forward strand.
AGATAGTTTCGGAACACGTGTGTCGGAAGAAAAATTTCTACAGAAACGGTTTAGCTAAAATTCATCGATCGATAAATAATTGGAACATGATTCGGTACGCTTCTAAATCGCAAACAACTGAATATGCAAATTGTGTTGCACTCTGACCGTGGTTGTCCCCACTCATTGTCCTCCGGCTCGAACTAACATCTCGTTTTATTAACACAATAATCTGTACATTTGCATTATACATTATTAACGGATCGTGGATCTCTATGCAAATTCCTATGTCAGTCTCTCTTCGAATTCGCAAGATTCCTCGTGTCTGAACATTTTACAGATACCACAAATGCGTGGAGATCCACGGTACTGCAATCTGAATGTCGTCAAATTTTTCGGTGACCATCAGAGAAGGTTTATCTGCGCGTAAATTCCAATTTCCCCTTCAAAACGAAAACCATTCGCGCTTGAAACGGGAGGACTAGGTCGTTGTATAGAGAATACTTCTCGGCGATAAACGCTGTTGGAATTGTTACGCTCCGTAAGTGGACAATTGTACATCGATCCATTGCGTGTACTGCGCGACGTTCGTGTACACGGCGGGTACACTTGACGATCCGCAGCCGATACCCCAAGACACGATTCCAGCCTGCACGAAAACGAAAAGCAGAAAGTGAAAACCTGTATACGCGGCGGCTCCAAGAACGGAGAATCCTCCGCCCTCAAAAAATCTCGATATTCTACCCTGTTTCGATTTTTAAGGGGGCGAAATCGACCATTGAAAATTCGAGTTTCTTCTAATTTATATAAACCAGCGATAAGCAACCCGCTTTCACAGTCTCTCTTAACACTTTACCTACTGGAAGCTTATTAATAAGATTTTCAATAACGGTGCTGTACCAAAAGAAAGCATAGAAATTTTCTTTTACATTGCAATCTTAAATGAAACTATTAGATGACGTTATCGAGGGTGGCTTGTTAGTTCACAATTAACACTAGGTTTACGGGACCCGTCACAATGACGGGTTCTAATATTCTTAGTTTGCAATTATTAAGATTGTAAAGATGCTTCCCTGAGAAATTATTTACCAAATTTATCCAAGAACGGAGAATCCTTGAAAATCTCGATATTCAACCCTGTTTCGATTTTCAAGGGGGCGAAATCGACCATTGAAAATTCGAGTTTCTTCTAATTTATATAAAACAGCGATGAGCAACCCGCTTTCACAGTGTCTCTTAACACTTTACCTACCGGAAGCTTATTAATAAGATTTTCAATAACGGTGCTGTACCAAAAGAAAGCATAGAAATTTTCCTTTACTTTGCAATCTTAAATGAAACTATTAAATGACGTTATCGAGGGTGACTTGTTAGTTCACAATTAACACTAGGTTTACGGGACCCGTCACAATGACGGGTTCTAATATTCTTAGTTTGCAATTATTAAGATTGTAAAGATGCTTCCCTGAGAAATTATTTACCAAATTTATTTCTTTCGGTATATATTATTGGAAAAATGGCCAAAAATTTGGATAGACACATGCTTGTTATGTTTATAGAATAATGTGAAATAGGTATTTCTAGAGCTCCGTAAACCTAGTGTTAATTCCATTAAAAAGTGTTTAGCCATGTACCATACATTTTTTAAAATTATGCGATAATCGCCGGTCGGTAATGTGTTGATATTATATATTTCTTCGACACAGATATTTTTTCACTGCATGTCAAACAGCACTTTCATTTACGCAAGTAAAAAAATAATCCAACTATGGACGTTTGGACTGTGTCCAACTATACAAAGAATGTGTTTTCTGGCACAGTTCATAGAAGACTGTCGAATACTAGAAAAATAGCCGGGAAGTAACAACAATGCATCGAAAATCGTGGACGAAGGCCTGCGAACCGCCGGTTGCTAATCGCTGATATATACAATTGATAAATGTTTTACCAGACGATAGTCCTAGTTAAGAAGACCAACTTTTGTCTGGAAACTTTGAATGTTTCTTTCCGAGCTACCTGAACGAATTGTCCCGAAGCTGTGGAATAAACGATAGGTCCTCCACCATCTCCGGTACACGTGTCCCTGTGCGATTCACCCCCTGCGCAAATGAAGGAACTGTGCAACTGGAAATTCGGGCCCAGTTTCGTTGTCCTGAGTCTGTACTGGCAATCCGTTCTGTCAACGATCGGCAGCTCCACTTTGCGTAGTTCGCTCTGGTACACGCCATCTTTGACCAATAATTAATACACTTAGAATCGCAGCTTCAACCCTTGACAATTCATAGACAACGCATCTGTGTCTTTCTTTATTTTCCATTATTTTTTATGGGTCTTTCACCGACGTATTTCAGTGTCATTTTAATCTGAAAATGTGGCAAATATATTGGTAAAATTTCATTGAAAAGAAGTAAAAATGCGCGGCCCGTGTTTTAAGTGCTGTCCTTTTCTACTTTCGGCGCGGTCGACGCGGCCACAGAACAATAGTATTCGGTCCCGATTATACGTCACAGCACAGAACCGAGGATCGGATTATAGCATGGGACTATACTGTACTTTATTTTTAACGTGAATTGGTATTATCCGTTTGAATCCCAAGGGGTATTGAAAAAGCACTGTCGAAAAATCCCGAACAGCGACAGCGCTTCTTTTATTTTATGACTGCACCGTCAGTTGTCCACAGCGCTCGGAATGTACTGGGATTTTTCAAAATCTGAAGAGCGCGATCGCGCTGCTTGGGACTCGAACGATTAAGAACGTATTAGCTACGTATCGGGGAAAAAAGACTTTACGCATAAGTGTAAAGAATGCGTGGAAGAAAAGTCAGGTATACAGAAATGTATTGCTGGTGGAGGATAAAAATTAACGAAACCTATGGGACATCAGGTAACGAAGAATTAGGACGGTGGTAGAATTCAAGGCAGAACAAGGGTATATTATCTCCTAAGAGGAGATAAGTCTCACCGAATGTATTCTTTCCCCAGCCACTACCCAAACACCTAGTACCAGCAGGGACAATCGTGCCCTGTTGTGGCACACAAATAGTCGCCACGTTTACGGTTTTATTGAATGGTTTGGCCAGGACGACGACCGCTATGTCATTGAACAGGCCGCCGCTGTAAAATGACGGGTGGGTCACCACGGTCTTCACGTAGACCTCTTGATAGGGCAACGACTGGTTCGAGCCATCCAGATTCAATTGGCCGACACGCGCCACCAGCCTGCTGTCGCCGCGACTGAACACAAAAGGATTTCCAGGCTCTGTTGATAGGACTACGATTGTCTACCTTTCGATTCGCAATCTGTGTGCGTACACTCACTTGGCGATACAATGCGCGGCGGTGAGCACCGCCGTGTTCGTGATCAAAGACCCGCCGCACAGGAACATGTACTTCCCATCAGCTTGCTGCGAAAGAATCGCCACCATCCAAGGAAACTCGCCCAAATAGGTCTTGCCACTGTCCGCGGGATAAGGTTGCGCTGCGATTGGATTCATTTTAATCAGACAAATGTGACAAATATTACGCTGAAAGCTCCACGGAAATGGATCGAACGCGACAAAACGAATCAAGTTGTACCTGGCGCTTTGCTAGTGTTCCGCACGCCGCAGCCAGCCTGCGAAAAAGACACGCCCTCGATGACGATGTTCGCGGAAAATCCTTCCTCTATGTCCCGACCCCTTGGATCCGGGAGTCCAGCAGGTCGACAGCAGCTCTCGTCGGCGTTAGGGCAAGCCGAGAACCTGGGGTCAATTGCGCCAACTCCCCAGTTAACCGAGTTCCCCTCGGAACAAAGCCAGGTTTTCATGCAATAACAGGTCTGCGGGGTGTTCGGGTATTTGACGGGACCCAGAACCACTGGGATCCCGTTCCAGTACGAAGGATTCGATCCAGCACAGCAGGAAGCCGGGACTGGGCACGCTTGCTGTCCAAATGGGTTGACAAGGCCCACATTAACGGGGACCACGACCCCGTTGTTGCACCGGATTGCATTTCCACACAGCATGCAAACCTGCTGAGGGACCACCGGAGGATTCTGGTACACTATCACGCTGGCAGGACTACAGCAAACGTAATTGCTGCTGGGACACCGTAGAGGCAGCAGGCGGGGGTTGATCACACCCTCACCTGATGTTCCGATCACCCCGTAAGGATCGCATTGCGAAATCAAGACACAGACGCACACTCGACTTGACGGCGCCTCTGTATTAGGGAATATCACTGGGGCAACGGTTGTTGCCTTCGTGGTCGCTTTCGTCGTTGGCGTGGTCTTCATCGTGGTTGGAGTCGGCTTGGCCGTGGTTGTCGCGTTTATCAGGCGGCAACAGACCTCTTGGTTACCTGTGCATCTTCGGTACCTGATCGAAAGGCACTTCTTCTACATGATCTAATTTAACTAGGATCGTCGTCAGAAAAATTGTCGAAAAACCTTGTCTGGGATTCTCCTTCGAAAACTCCATTAAATTCTATCTCCACTGCTCCGATCAAAGAACATACTCACCTGATGATGACGGGGCCGATTTGAGCCGTGGTAACCGTGCCATTGATACTGCACAGGTAATACGGAACGCAGACGCAATCGGCATTGGGAGGGACGGTCTCGATTTTCTCGATCTTGTGGATCTTGTGCTTCAACTTGAGCAAGTGCAGCAGCAAGAATGGGGACGATTGTTTATGCAACGAACTTCCGATGTGTTTGCTACCCTGTTCACCGAGCGAGTCTGCCTCGGAGACGATCAGGGTGATCGAGGCGAGGCACGCGAACGCGAACAGCCGCGACATGACTTGCTTCCTATCCACCGGCTGGTTTCCTATTGAACGATTTTTAACGCGGTCTCGCGTTTATGTATACGTACATGCAGGATGTGCTGGATTTCCTGACACACCGGGGACGTCCACTCGCAGATACCAGGCTTAATGGATGCGCGGCTTTTGTTGCGTGGACCAGCTCTGAATTTTCCCGACAATAGTTCGGGGCGACTCACGACTTATCTCCCATCTCGAAGATTGGACAGGATAACGGTAATGCGCTTATTTTCCGATCATTTTTTAACCACAATTGTTACCACAAAGGTGACAACGAGGCTGCTGGATTTTCCTCCAATTATGTCGCTGGATAGCACGTTTGCGGACTGGGTCAATCAAAAGTCGCTTAATCGTTATCCTTAACGGCAAGCTTTCGTGCTGAGTATTTATTTAAATGTGCCTCCTTCGCAAGTAAATTAATTGAACATCGAAAATGTGTGTACCTCGTCGTAGTTTTCGAAATGTGCATGCTTCAATTTTTCTGAAGAAGGCACGAAGGTTGCGATTTCTGAATGAAGCGTAACACTGGCGATTATCAATTAGATTCAGCCTTAACTATTGTTTCATTTACAAGAATAATTATTCTAAAATTAGAAAGACATTGAGAGATCTTTTTTGGTAAAATAGAATAGAACATTTATTAGGGAGTCACAGATCAGGTCCATTTTATGAGCTGTTTGTATCTATTTTCTGAAGAACAATAATCAACTATCAATTAGGTTCAGCCTTAACTATTGTTTCATTTACAACAATAATTCTAACATTAGCAAGACGTTGAGGGAAGATCGTTTTTTGATAAAGCATTTTATTGGGAGAGGAATAGAACATTTGTTAGGTGAGATTTGGCCCATTTTGTGACCTGTTTGTTTCTATTATCTATCGATTGAAACGGCACGTGTTTTCTTGGTTGCCTAATAGTTTTCGTTGGGAATTGCATCGCTAACCAGGCGTGTAGAAGCGATTATCCGAGCAACTCGTCGTGACGAACACAATGAACGACCTAGTTACCTAGTGAGCGACGGGAAAGCGTTTAGATTTGTGAAAAAGCGTCGCGACGGCTAGATTCACGATTACGATGAACAGCACGAACGCGTTACTTACCCTTAACGATTCAGTATATCAATCAAATATTCTTGCTCCTATACGTGAATGAATTTCTAAATGTGTTTCATCCACATACTAAGGGATGTTAACCCCGTAACCTATATTATAGACAAACTCATTATTTATTGATACACTTGGAATAATTTTATTCTCTTTTAATTAATAATTAATCTACGAGCCTGTATCGATAATGAAATGTCCCCTTCTTGAAAATCATCGAGTAGAACTTTATAAACATACACTTTCACAGACTTTCTGGCGATTTAATAATTTCTTTCGCTGCTTAAATATTGATAACAGAGTGGACAGAATTATATTTCAACTTAGAGGAAAATGACATCCATGTTAATGGATTCTTTTAAATTTTTGTGACGAGTCAGAGTCAACGTTGCGTGGGCGAAGAGGGTTGATTAATTACTCCCTCGCGAAACAAGGGTGTAACGAGCGAGGAAAAGAAATCGACCGATAAAGAGTTCATCGCGAAAAGTAGCGACTGATTATCGCGGAGCAGAGTCCGACGTCCGCCGTTTGCTCGAAGCACGAAGCAACTCGTTGCTCAACGAAAACACAGTACCTACGGCTTCTGCGAAACGTTTAGTCACGCAATGCAGCACGGGTGGCTTACTTCTAAACCGTGTTATTTCTATTTTTTATTCTATTCGCGGACGAACGATCTCCAGTTAGAGATAAAAATTTATGCCGTCCGTTGGTTTTTTTCAACAAAGTAAGGCAACAGGAACAGATACGGTCGAACGATGGTAAAACAAAGTGGCACAAGCGATGGTGGTAAATTCCAGATTTTTTTTTTTAAACATCAATAACCATGATACAAATTATTCGACTACATATTTCTTAAATAATTACACGCGAATATAACATAATATAATAACATAAATGATAAGAAAAATTACCGTGGTACAAATATATAATGATATATTATGACGATATACAGCAGTTACTCGAATTAATATTCGGACGATCTAAAAAAACACGATAACTTTTTTAATATTGTACGATTTGAACTTTTCTGAGAAGCTCGAGCAATTAGCTTACTACAGGATGTGAACAAATTTATTTGAAAAATAGCAATTGATCGGAATTGTAGTTGAATTTTACAACTTTTTTTATGTGGGCCTATATTGAAAATTTAAACTAGCTTGGATAAATTTAAACTAGCTTCCCAAAAAAGTTCAAATCGTATAGTACAATATTAAAAAGGTTATCGTCTCTTTTACAGCGGCCGAATATTAATTCGGGTAACTGTGGTACGCAAAATGTACTTAAAATTAGGCGAGCGGCGATGCGTAGTTGCAGATTAAATGGTAACTTAATATTGCATTAAGTACTTGTAAAATGAGAGTGGAATGTGTTTCGATTGTAAATAACCAATAAATTCGCGAATAACTACGAACTTAATCGTACGCCTAACAGAAACACAGATTCGCGGGCGATGCGACGCCGACACTAACATTAAATCAAAATCCTCTCGCTGGGAAAACTGGAAAATTAAACAAGCCATATTTATTTTCATCATCGTCAATGTACAGCGCGCGTCGCAATGTGGGAAATCTCGTCGTCGAAACAATTTCGACGCTGTACACGTGTATTCGCTCGCCTTTCAGTTCTATGAAAATACATATTGCGTGGAAAATTAGTGGAACATTTGTACAATTCTGTGGGGAAACAAGCTCGGGATGCGAAAGTGTTAGGATAACTACGAATGTTAGGAAGTACGTGAAGGTTGCAAACCATAATCACCGGACTGCGGATTTCGCGATGAAAAATAAAAATCGTCTGCAATTTGATGTATTTCTTTTCTCGAAAATAGTACAAATCTGAGAAGCAATGCAACAATATGTGGACGGATGAAGGAGTTTAAGAATAATGCCAACGTGCTAGCCTATTTTAGCTTATTGAAGGAGAAACCATTTATATTTTGCACGAAAATCCGCAGTCTAGTAATAAACGTCGAGGAGATTAGCTGTACCTTTGTAATGTTGGCGGAGCCGGTCTTACACTGCTATTATAGTATGTTATCACCTGCCCCTCTAATCGTCAACCACGCTGGGCGTCGGATTACGGTAACGTCATCTCGCGTTTTGTTGTGAATCATTTCTCTGCGCTCTGGAGCGCTCTCTTCGGGCAAATTTTCCCCGAGGAACAAATCGTCGACATAACTAGAAAATTACGTGGCGACAGTTTTCCCGGGGGAAATCCCGGAAACACAGATGAACCTGATAAATCCGTTAAGCAAAAGTAATGAAGCTTTCATGTCGTATTTAATTTAGAAGAAGAGTCGCATTTGGAAGAATAATTTTTGTACTGCTACGATATCGGAAAGGGATTAGAGTCCTTGAACCGCGCGCGATTACGCTACCGTATATCCTCGATCGCCTGGTAACTAGCCTTAGCCTAAACATTGGTTTCATACTAGCTAATAGTCAACACTACAGCTACGTTATATCAAAACTGTTTCAATAAATGATCTACTACTGGATAAGCTCATTCGAAAAAAATGGCAATCCCGATTAATCATTCATGAATCAACATTAATAAACTCAATGACTAACTTTCAAACATACCAATAAAAAACACTTTACAGATAGTCGCGGAGTCGCGTGAACCGAATCAATACATCATAATTGTAGTGAAACGTTTGGTTTCGTTAACAAATAGAGACTACTCTATCAGTCAACAATGCTTTCGACAGTCAATCATCGATTCGAGTAATCGTGTCGCGATCGTTACTCGCTGATCGTATCCTAACATCTAACAGCTAATTATTGTAGGAATAATCACCATAAAAATTGGCGATACGGTTAATTAATATATATATATATAACTCCTCGGGCTTGTAACCTGAATTCATAAATCTCGATACACTCGGATTAAAAAGGTACGATTCGAGGTTCGGTCGAACGGAAACCTTTCGACAGCGACGTGTGCAAAAAGAAATCGTGATAAATCGGCCGGTAGCATGGTTAAAATACATTTCTGAAGATCGACGAGCTGGCTCGCTCGCGTTATTTGTACACAAAGGCCGTGCCTCTGTTTGTACACAACTGTGCAACTGCTGGGTTACCAATTGTACCTTTACCTTCCGTCCACGTTGCCGAAAATCGAATCTACTCTTCGTCGGGTTTGCTCGTCCGATTGATCCAGATTTGCACCCGAACCAACCAATGCAACAGCATAAAGCCCCTTATATATAGATATATATATATATATATCTCTCCCTAAACCTTACTCTCTATGAAATATACAAAATACGATAAATATAAATAGAGTATCGAAATTCTAGAACATCGTATCGAACCGAATACGCTCCGAAGAGCGAGACAAAAGTGTTTGTTTTTTCCGGAAAGCGTGCGGCGATCGCTTGTTGTGTACTAGCTGTTCGTGTGTTTCGATCAGTGCCATTTCTGGGAGATCGTCATGGCGGAAAGTGTCCTTTTTAGCACCGAGGAACATTCCGCAAAAAAACACCGTCGCCTGGACAGAGCGACGATTCGGCCATCAGCCGTCCGAGACAAAGAACGGTAAACAGAAGACGGTTTTAAGTATGTTTGGCGTGGATTACCTTGAACGAATGACGGTCGAACACGCAGGAACGGAGAGTTTTGCGTGCGTACACATTCTGCGAACGAGATCTAACCGACACTGATCGTGGGGTTGTTAGTCCCTTTATCAGCGTTGCTGTTCTACTCGAGATTCGAGTTCAATGGAAATCAACGTTTGGCTGGGTTATTCCGATCGGTCAGAAACATGGTACACGCATGTTGAAAGTCAGATGCGAGTAAAAATTGGATATGCTGTTTCTCCAGTATCGCCGCACGTTGAGACATTGAACGCTTTATCTACCTTGCTTACGTTGAAAGTATGTGCCACAATTGTATTGAGAAGAAACTACAAGCTGAGAATGTTACAAAAATACTGTGCTATTAAATGTGTAGAAACTTTCAGACAATGTTACTTTGAGAGATTTTATTTATATCGATTGATAGATAAAGCGTTAACAAAAATCCACTCCGGAAAGGAATTTCCAAATCCTTCAATTCTCGATAGGAAAAAGAAGCTACCGTTGAAAATTCACTGAACGCAGCGAACGTAAGACTAAAAAAGATAACTATTTTAATATTGTATTATACGATTTGAACTTTTTCGGGAAGCTAGAGCAGTTTATTATAGGATGGGAAAAGAAACTTTTTCCAAAATCGCAGTTGATCGGAATTGTAGGAACAATACTAAAAGTTGCATTTTCAACTTTTTTATGTGGGCCTATATTGTAAATTTAAAAAATACGTTTCGTCGATCTGTGTCAATTGTATGCACTGTCAAAGTTCCATGGAAATCGGTTGATTCGGGGAAAAACGACAGGCATTGAAACATGTAAGAATCTTTAAAATTGCAGTTAGAGGCCGAAAATCGTGAAAATCAGCAATTTTTACAATCTTTAAACGTTTGTAACTCATTGCAACGGTGACCGTTTTTGACGAAATTTTCAAGATATGTTTAATTGACACAGATCGACAAAACGTATTTTTTAAATTTTCTATATTGGCCCACATAAAAAAGTTGAAACTCTTAGTATTTTTTTCTACAATTCCGATCAACTGCAATCATCCTGTAGTAAACTAATTGCTTTAGCTTCTCAAAAAGAGTTCAAATCGTATAGTACAATATTAACCCTTTGCACTCGGTTGTCTCCTCCGAGGCACCACTAAAAATTTCTGTACCATTATCCAAAATATTGTTTCCATTATTAAATAAATCGGTATGTAATCAATTACTAAATATTTAGGTATTGTACGAGATATTGTACCAATTTCATATCCATAAAATTTCAAAAATCGTGGGGAATGGAAATACTTTATATTGGAAGAAAAGTTTAAATTTTCCTTTTAAAATAGCTCCGAGTGCAAAGGGTTAAAATAGTTATCGTATTTTTTAGAGCGTCTCAAACTTTTGTCCGCCTGTAGTCGGGCGATGGAAATAAAACAGGACCACGTTTCTTCGCGGTTAGAAAAATCACGTTTCCTAATTCTATTGAGATTCGTCTTCAACAGGAATTTTGAAACTTAGTTTCGATAAGTTCAAGTAAAGTGTGTGCAGCTGACTGGAGATTGATCAGGATCAAGCAATACGGCGTCAGATCAGCGTTTTCTTGCCACGATCTCGCCCATCATGTTCTATAAAAGATATCCCTATTCGCATTATCACAGTACTAGTTACATAAGTCTTTGTTGAACTTACTCTCCCATTAACACCTAAAATCGTTTCGAAACGAATACCGTACTAGTAAAGATGTCTGCGAATTCTATGCCGATGCATTCAAACTCTGCCAGGTCAATGAGCGTAAATATACGTACGCACAATTTAAAAAAGAAAATATGAGAATCAAAAGGGAAGAGGGAATGATGATACGATGTCGTATCGAATGTTAGGCTTCATTGTCAGTCTACGAAACGAATCTCTCTCTTTCTCGTTACGATGGAATCTGTGGTTGCCAGGAAAAAGCGTCGCGTGTGACAATTTCAAAAAATTCTTTTCTGACAAAGATTTCTGAAAGATGTTTCATGACAAAGCATTAGTACGCGAACGTGAAAGTTCATGCTCTGCGTTTTTCCAGACAACCACAGAAACACGCGCTTCACTCGTTCGTACATTATAATACGAAGCACACCTATCTCTCTGGCAATGTATGGCACCACAGGGCGTATAAAACAGTACTTACACTATAAGATCATTGGTAGTTGCTTTTCGGATTCACCTGGCGAGATATCGATCGCTGTCCCTTCGAATGGCTTCGAAAATCCTATTTTTATATTTTAGATGTAAGGCGCAACGACTGCGTACAGTCCACAGTTTGAGTCTACGTTAGAGTAACTTTTCGAATTTGTTTTGTAGTAGTCAAATGAAATAATTAACTATTTACACAGAGATTTAATTGATCAGAAAATTGATAACCCTGAACTGCCACACTGAGAAAATAAGTGGCGCACGAAGCTAAGTCTTCGAAGATCGCGTTACACTGAAAACAGTGGATTACTTATCGTTGCACCTGGATAATTGTCAGGTAAACGGTATCGTTTTCGACAATGCGGAAAAGTGTAAGAGAATCCTCTCTTCGGTAAAGTAGATCTCTGGGCCGATCGATCGATCAGCGCACGGTAAAACCTTGTTTTCTATCTATCGAACGCGAGTGCCTGGTGAACCGCGTCAGTGTTTCCGTTTCACTTCGAAGAATGCGGGACGGTAACGTTTACCTGGCCAGCAGATGATACCGTGATCGCTTCAAGTTCTCGAAACTGTTAAACCCCGACTTCGACGATACCGTGGTGTCTCTTCTAGTTTCGACGGCACGCAAAAGAGACACGGAGAGATTTGAGATGCGTGCCCCGAGTGTCCCGTTTACTTGACACGTCGCTTGCCCGTTGAGTTTCGCATGACTTTGAAGGCGTTCGCTGTCGCTATTGTAGTGACACTCTTAGGGCTCTTAGGGCAGTACTTTATGGTGTGAGCCTCGTCGCCGTATGCGCCGCACTTCGGACACGTGTACGCCCTAACGATAACAAACAATGCAAAAACAAAACTGTGTTAATTAGCGGTTACACCAGCTGGCGATCGAGTTCGTCAGAGTTAGCAAGGCTTTAAATTATTTCAATCTGTACGCGGTCATACTTCCTCGTGTTCCAAAAGGATATGCCAAAGAAGACGTATCGTTTTATCTGAAGAAGTATCGGTGACCTTGAAATCTCTACACAAATTACCTGATAACAATGACATTCGTTTATTTTGAAAGTGGCCCAAGTCCATTTTCGAGAAAAATCAAGATAGCAATTTTAATATTTACATTTTCACGTTATCTTTTCATTCTGAAGCAAATTGTAGCTAATATATTTAAAATCGCAAAGATTTTGTGGAAAGGAAATTAGCTGATTAATAGAATGATACAAATTTTTATTTTGAACGTGGGCCAAGTCCATTTTCGAGAAAAATCAAGCTAGCAATTTTAATATTTACATTTCTACGTTATCTTTTCATTCTCAAGCAAATTCTATAAGGTTAATATACGTAAAATCACAGAGATTTGGTAAACAGGAAATTAACTGATTACGAATTTTCATTTTGAAAGTGGCCTAAGCCCATTCTTGGTAAGAAGACATTCGCTTAATAATTGCTATTATTTGAATAGGAATTGTAAATCTAACTCTCTTAGATACGCTTAAGGAGCGTGATACACATTGTGTGGTATCCTATACATATATTTTTAATTTCATTGAAACGCAAACTCTTAATTATCTCAATTTAAACTTAAACGAACTTAGGCCACTTTCAAATATTTTCGATTGCTTTTATAAAATGAGAGACGTATATGACTGCAGCGCAGCGCAAGAGTACGAATGATGAAATGGAAATTAATCTACCTCAAGACCGGACACCGCACTCGGCCTTCAGCGTCCTTGAGCAAGTGCATCTTGTAATAGATCTCCTCCTCGCCATTGTTTCTACAGAAAACACATTCTGTGGGCAAGGGTTTCTTGCTCTTTTTGCGTTTCGGTGTCGTATCTGTCGCAAATCTATCAACCGGGTCTGGACAGTATTCAAAATCACGTCCATTATGGCGGAACTCCTCCATTACGTCCTCCACTGAAAGCATCGAGCAAAGTGTTATGGCAACAGTAGATCATCCGAAATCGGGTGAAAGGGACTATCAGATCTGATATATTCGTTGCGATTATATCTCTCAAGGATGACCCAAGCGTGAACGTTACAACGACGACATAGTTGACCGACGCTATTCGGAGGAGAGGGGATCCAAATAAATATATACAATCCATCGACTGTACGATCGGCTAGGATCGTTTATTTTTGTCGCGTGTTTTCGTCGATCGAGGGTTTGAGGGTTCGACAGAATATAAACGGAGAAAAATAACGGCCGCGGTATCTGGTTTCACGGTTTGTAAACAGAATCGTCCTATTTTTCGAATGACACAGATCCAGAGACCGGCGCGGGAGGGGTTCACGCTTAAACCAGGCAACTAATATCGCGATCGTTTAAAATCCTGAGTGTCAGGTGCACGAACCTTAATTACATGGGACTACAATTATCCTTCTTTTTCATTAATTCTACGTCGAAGCGAACGGCCGCTTTTCCCGAATCCATGAGTCAGCGAACTATATTTACTGCTGAGTGGCCCCAATTCGAATTGTAATAAACGTTATGATTTTTTTTCTATACATTTCACCAGCGCGGAAGAATTTAATAAATTTCGTGATCGCGGTTCGGTGAACCGTAGGCCGATAAAACTGTTCCGGGAATCGTCGCCGCGCCGGCAAGCCGCTACACCGGCACACCGTTTTAGAATACAGAATTCCTCTTATCGATTCGTTTGTTTACAAACTACCGAAGGTGGCTGCCAATCAGATCGCTAAACCGTCACGCGCTATGAATTATCATCGGACAGTATGGTCTAAAATGTAGTCGTGTTTGATTTTCGAGTCATCAACGTAGAACAGTACCGGTCCTTCATCGCGACAAATAATTATCTACGTTAATCTTAATCAAAATATTGGATTTTTCAATTCGTTGTCCCTTCGTATACGAACGTTTACGCATTCATATAATTCTTTTCAAACCTAGAACAATTAGGATTTCTTTCGAAAGAAAGTTCATACAGTTTTCAAATTAAGAATCGATGATAAAATCAACGTATTTATTCATATGTTTATTCAATAACACGAGAAGTTGCCTCGAGAATGGCAAAAAGTAATAGAACAGAATGGAGAATATGTTATTGAATAAATCTATGAATAAACATCTGGATTTCAGCTTTCAATATTAATTTACAAACGCTACGAACTTTTGTTCCGACCTAATAAATTCAGATTTATTCGTAGCGGTGCCCTAACAACAATTAGGCACAGTCGTGTGCTTCAACTTCCTCTACTGGGCGAATATAAATGACGATCAAAAACAAAAACAAAAATCTACTTCGATTTAAAAGAAACGTATTATGTAATAGAATACTAACCAACGGGAACTTTCTGTTATTCGCAACATGTGTAAGAACTTCCACGCATTTTAAAAATAAATCCCCGTTTGTTAGGGGGTCCCATTAACAATTTTAACAAATCTTTACATATGCCAACGCGATCGAGGGTTAACTTATCGTATTATGTATGTAATATTATCCTAACCAACGGGAACTTTCTGTTATTCGCAACTTGTGCAAGAACTTCCACGCATTTTAAAAATAAATCCCCGTTTGTTAGGGTCCCATTAACAATTTTAATAATTCCTTACATATGCTACGCGCGATCGAGAGTTAACTTATCGTATTATGTATGTAACATTATCCTAAACAACGGGAACTTTCTTTTATTCGCAACTTGTGTAAGAACTTCCACGCATTTTAAAAATAAATCCCCGTTTGTTAGGGTCCTATTAACAATTTTAACAAATTCTTACACATACCAACGCGATCGAGGGTTAACTTATCGTATTATGTAAGTAATATTATCCTAACCAACGGGAACTTTCTTTTATTCGCAACTTGTGTAAGAACTTCCACGCATTTTAAAAATAAATCCCCGTTTGTTAGGGTCCTATTAACAATTTTAACAAATTCTTACATATACCAACGCGATCGAGGGTTAACTCCACCCTTAAGAATCCCATAAAATCAACCTGATCACGGGGAGCGCGACTAAAATAAAAAATCATCAGAGAGACGCAATGCTTCCGTGTCCTAAAAATCCTAGTAAAATTCGTTTTTCCCGTCCGAGCCACGGTGAAATATTAATTTCCAAAAACGAACACCCGTGAAAACGGAAGCGCGCGGGCAGCGCAGATTTCTCTGTATTTTCATCGCGGACTTGAATTATAGATTTTCCACGCGGCCGAATAAAAACAGATTTCATCGTCGGCTTCCATCGCGTTTCTATGGAAACAAATGATCGTCGATGACAGTTTACGGCAAGCGGCAAGGAATCAATAGCGAACAAGAAGTCTGTGTACAAACCGGCGACGGTTTTTCAACGTGCAAATAAAATAAGTACTTCTTCGTCGACGAACACAAATCAACCTGTCCTATTTAGAGAGAGTTCGAGAATTACCAAGTAAATCGAAACAAGAATACCGAAATGCGGACGAACAACGATCCGTAAAATTAACTGAAACGCAACGGACGAGCCGGTGCGCGGTGAATCTAACGAAAACGAAACGCCGTTAAACGTTTGCGACGCAGAAGGATTGCATTACAAGTCGCAACCTGACCCGTTCAATTCAAAGTGGTAGGCGAGATTCGTTTAAAAAATTCCAGAGAATGATTTTGAGATCGAACAAGACAGATCGGCGCGTCTCATCGATCGCGTGCTACGAAGAACTGCGCGTTCGATCGAGTTCCGGTTACGTTCCTCAGCTGAGCAACACGATCGGTGATTCTCTTACCATTGGGCTTCGGCGTGGCCGGCAGATCTAACGTGAACTGGAACAGCCGTTTTAATTCTTCGTCCAAGCTGCTGTTGAACGGATAAAACACGTACGAGATTTGTGGAAGTTGCGTGGTCTGCATGGTTATGGTTTTGGTCATCGTGGATGATCGAGGAAAGCGAGACACTGACAATGGACACGCGAAAAAAGACGCACGCTCGCGAAGTGAAACAAAATAAAAGCTACTGACAACACTGAGGCGGAGTCCGATTCAGGCGAATGTTGCGGCCGCGAAGGTGTCAACAAATAAGATCTACGAGAGATCCGTCTTGGTCGGGTTTCGAAATTCAACTGCCGACTGCCGACTTGCGGAAGCTATTTATGGTCACCGTGAGTCAAGATCGCGAAGAAAGGGTCCAGTGGTGGGGATACCGGTCTGCTTGGGCCCGGCTTCATTTGTAGCTATGTACCCATGGTTCCGACAAGGATAGCAACCGGGTCATCTCAGTCTAAACAATCTACAGTTCTAAAGGATCACCGGCGCGTCGCACTCTCCAAGGACAACGCACTATTTTTTAAGTTTGCTTATTGTTAGAAGTCCGCGACTTCGTAGTTACAATGTATACTTACTCGAATTGATATTCCCACCCACCAAAAGAGACGACAACTTTTTTAATATCGTACTATCCGATTTGAATTCTTTTCGGGAAGTTGGAGCGATTAGTTTACTACAGGATGCGAAAAGAAATTTTTTAAAAGATTGCAATTGGTCGGAATTGTATAGAAAATACTAAAAGTTGCATTTTGCAATTTTCTTACGTGGGTTTATATTGGAAATTTAAAAAATACGTTTGCCTTGGGCTTGGGTCTACACAATCTAAAGTTCTAAAGTCTAAAGGATCACCGGCGCGTCGATCTCTCCAAGGACGACGCACTATTTTTTAACTTTGCTTATTGTTAGAAGTCTGCGACTTCGTAGTTACAATGTACAGTTACTCGAATTAATATTCGGACCCTCTAAAAGAGACGACAATTTTTTAAATATCGTACTATACGATTGAACACTTTTCGTGATGTTAGAGCGATTAGTTTACTACAGGATGTGAAAAGAAATTTTTTCTAAAATTGTAATTGGTCGGAATTGTATAGAAAATACTAAAAGCTGCATTTTGCAACTTTCTTACGTGGGTTTATATTGCAAATTTAAAAAATACATTTTGCTTGGGCCCAGCTTCATTTGTAGCTATGTACCCATGGTTACGACAAAGATGGCAACCGGGTAATCACAGTCTAAACAATTTAAAGTTCTAAAGGATCACCGTCGCGTCGATCTCTCCAAGGACGACGCACTATTTTTTATTTTTGCCTATTGTTAGAAGTCCACGATTTTCTAGTTACAATGTACAGTTACTTGAATTAATATTCGGACCCTCTAAAAGAGACGACAACTTTTTAAATATCGTACTATACGATTTGAACTCTTTTCGGGATGTTAGAGCGATTAGTTTACTACAGGATGTGAAAAGAAATTTTTTAAAAGATTGCAATTGAACGGAATTGTATAGAAAGTACTAAAAGTTGCATTTTGCAACGTTCTTACGTGGGTTTATATCGGAAATTTAAAAAATACGTTTTGCTTGGGCCCGGCTTCATCTGTAGCTATGTACCCATGGTTCCGACAAAGATGGCAACCGGCTAATCACAGTCTAAACAATTTAAAGTTCTAAAGGATCACCGTCGCGTCGATCTCTCCAAGGACGACGCACTATTTTTTAACTTTGCTTATTGATAGAAGTCTGCGACTTCGTAGTTGCAATCTACAGTTCCTCGAATTAATATTCGGACCCACTAAAAGAGACGATAACCTTTTAAATATCGTACTATACGATTTGAACTCTTTTTGGGATGTTAGAGCGATTAGTTTACTACGGGATGTGAAAAGAAATTTTTTAAAAGATTGCAATTGGTCGGAATTGTATAGAAAATACTAAAAGTTGCATTTTGTAACTTCCTTATGTGGGTCTGTATTAGAAGTTTCAAAAATATGTTTTGTAGATCTGTGTCAATTAAACATATTCTGAAAATTTCGTGAAAATCGGTCGACGTTGCAATGAGTTACAAACGTTTAAAGATGGTAAAAATTGCAGATTTTCACGATTTTCGGCCATAACTGCAATAAATTTCAAGATTCTTACATCTTTCAATGCCTGTCGTTTTTCCCCGGATCAAGCGATTTCGATGAAACTTTCACAGTGCATATAATTAACACAGTCCTTACAAAACGTACTTTTTAAATTTTCAATATAGGCCCACATAAAAAGTTGTAAAATGCAACTGTTAATGTTCTTTCTACAATTCCGATCAAATGCTATTTTTGAAAGAAAACATGCTCGCATCCTGTATTAAACTAATTGCATTAGTTTCCCAAAAAAGTTAAAATCGTATAGTACAGTATTAGAAAAGTTATCGTCTTTTTTAGAGCGTCCGAATATTAGTTCGACAAATTGAGGGAGATTTTCAATGACAATTCGTAAATCTATTGTAATCTATATAGAATTTAAAATCGTTTGAACGATGACTTACAAATATACAATTCATTTTTATTTTCTTGATGTAAACTATCAGGGGAACAACTGTCAAGGGGAAAAATTGTCATCTCTTTGTCCGTGCCAGATCAGTCACGTGACATTGTAACACGGACGAAAAATACTGAAACTGGTCAGATGATCGGGCCGTGGTGGAAGCGTGGGGATATCCTACCCAGGATATCCTTTGCCCACCCTGGGCAAATCCTAAGGGTGACACATGTTTCCAGGAATGTAAAAACAGCTTTTTTCGGAACACCTACTTTCACAATACAATAATAAAAATAACCATTGAGCTTTCAAGTAATGCAAAGTAGCTTCCGTAAATCTAAAAATCGGATGTTTTAGGGCGATCGTACACCCTGGAACCCCTGGAAAAGAGATTATCTCTTTAATTATCCTTATAACTTTACCGTCGGGACAATCTACTTACCTACTCAATATCCTTGAAATTGTTTTTCGCCGACAGCATCGTATACACGCCGGTAATCCCTTCAATTTTAAATCGCCGACAATCTTTTCACTGACAAAATCCTGATCGGCACATGTACTTACGTGACGCACTGGTCGCCAACGTGAATTTCTGGTTTACCAGCAGTTTGATGTAATCGCCGCAAAAGGGCAATAATACCATTGTATCGAAAGTCTCGAGTTGTTAGAGTTTAGAGAAATCTTTATATTAAAAAACGGTTTCTTTTGACTCGTTACATTCTAAGGTTTCCTATGCGTAACATTTATTTTCCAATTCTGATAAATATTCAGTTTCTGATAGATATTGTTCACCCCAGGAAATTTTTATTTGCAACACGACCAGCGATAGAAAGGTACATGGGAAAAAGTGGGAGTGTAAAAATGTATTTATTTTCATTGCGGATGTGGTGAGATACGAGATTCAAACACAGTGGCTGTGTGCTTGCAGCGTTGATCTGCAATCTGGTAATGCTGTTAAAATAATTTTGATCGGAACGCAATACTGAAAAATGTGGCGCAATTTGAAAATTGTTACCGTCAATTTCAATAACACGACTCTTCGAGTCGTTTAATCAAATTCCATTCAATTCCGAATAATGGAGGTGTAGTTTTCGAGTGCTCTCCGATGGCAGCTCTCCAGGAAAATGGCTCTTTCGTAAAATAGAATTGTCCGCCATATTTGACCTATTTCCCCGGAATCTAAAGTAGCAAATTCGATAAAATACATGTATCTGCGACTGGTCCTGAAAGGCTGCTAAACTACATTTCAAGCAATCGAAATAACTCATCGCGTACCAAGCGGTTTATTAAACATCGCGTATCTGCACGCAAAATCGCGTATCCAATTTATTTCGTAATATTGGCAGAGTAGTCTAGCAAAATTTAATTGGAATCGCTTTTGTCGGTCTTGGAAAAAAATGGACCGTGAATTTCGGCAGTTCTCCATAGGGCATTGGAAAACTCGATGAAAACGAAGGGAAAATCGCGTTAAACTTCGCTCGAATTTTCCTGACTAACCGAATCATCGGCTAACTAAATTCGCCGTGGGCGTGCGTGGAAATCAACGATTTAATTGCAGCTCGGGTCCGACTTGCAGTTTTTTCAGAAAGGCGCGGAGAATGCCTTCGTCGAGCGTTGGTCTCGCTGTCAGCCGGTGACAGTATCGTTTAAAATTTCAATTAAACAAAAATCGTTTCCCGCCGAGGGAAGGATGATCGGGCTGGAATAACTGTATCGACGCGTCCGTTCCATTCGGCTCGAATGAAACGCTTTGATGTTACCGCACGAATGCCGCGGCGATACATACATTGTACTAAATGCAAAACTGAAAGAAGCTTGCGAATTTTTCGTCGTTTCTTTCTGGTGTTCGGTTACCGATCGATATTACGAAATTATCGGGTAAAGTCGAAATAAACTTCTAAAATGGCAGCCAACGCGTTGCGTCGACCCCCTCGACAGGGGATGACGAGAGTCGATTCATCGTTCGGACCGTTCACACTGGACAAATTGCACATGAACGAGAAAATGCTAGAATTATTAGTCTAATTTTTCAAAGCAATCGAATCCGATCTACGAACGAATGGAAGGGTTGGACGGGGTGCGAATGAAAGCCAGATAAGAAAAGAGTATTCACTAATCTTCATCTTTATTGTTACTGTGTAAATATGTAGGCACTGAACAAATAATGTTTCATAATTTGTTTACAAACATTTACATTTACTGATCTCCTTTTTTTTTTTTGTTCAATCATTGAATTATTCTCTGCGAGCAGCTTGACGACGCTGGCCAAGTCCGCTTTAATCCCGTCTGCTCGAATCGTTTATTTGTTTCTTTATTTGTGTGTTTCCTTCTTTCGTTCGTTATCTTTACTTATTTCTTTTTTTTTTTTGTTCCATTATTCCCCTTTAATCGCTCTTACGCGTAAATACCGTTATCGTCTTTCAGCATTGTATGCACTCGACCGACAATCTCTAATTACGATCTCGAATATTCCGTCAATATATATATATAATATATGCTTATATATTTATATATATATATATATATTTATATATATATGTATGTTCGCTTCATTTTTTCTTGTATGTATACTTTTATTCTCTATCCGCTAATATATTGTTCTTCTAGTCTAAAAATTACCACGATTATTAAAGATAATATATACTTCTGGGAAATTATAATTAAAATAATTGTAAGTATAATAATATGTCAAACATATATGTCCTGTGTCCATGTGTAGTATGAGTGTCAGGGGGGAAAAGGATGGACAGAATGAAACAGAAAAATCATGGTCGCTGGTTGAGGGAATGGGCTATGGTCGAAGGGATCTAGGGATCGTAGCGAAGAAGAAAAGAGAAAGCGAGAGAGAAAGAGAAGAGAGAGAGAGAGAGAGAGAGAGAAATAGATAGAAGGGTACGCGAAGGAAAGGAAGAACTATATAACAAACACAAATTCTAAGCTTTGGCTAATGAGAAACAATTGTTCCGCGACGAGAACGCGACACGTCGTTCCCCGATCAGTCGATTGTCGTCGCGTTCCCCGACGATTTCTTGAAATTACACTTGGTACCGTTCGGCGAAATCAAACTCGCGATGAAAAGCCTTGAGAACGATGGGCCGCGGGACGGGAAGTCGGATCTCGTGAAACGTCGAAAACTCGAATCGCGCGAACCAGTGGATTTTGTCCAAAAAATGAAGGTCCGTTTCGAACGAAAAATCGTAACAGCAGAGAAAGAAAGAGAAAGGGCGAGAACGCGCGGATAGAAATGAAAAGGAATGTTGGAGGTGGGGGGGGTTAGTATAGTGGTTGGTAAGTGGTGGTTGGTGATGGTAGTGGCGGTGGTGGTGGTGGTGGTGATGGTACTGGTGGCGGTGGTGGTGGGGTGGTTCGAATTGTTTCATCTTTTTTTGTTTTTCGCGTTTTATATCGTCTAACCGTTTCAGCCTTTTCTTCGTGTCTCAGGTATAAAACTAAACGGGCGATAAAGCCTTCGTGTAAAACTATACTCCATATACTTTGTTCTCTCTCTATTGTGCTCAAGTGTAACAACCTCGTTTTTTTTCTTTTTTTTTTGCTATACATGCGCGTATTTTTTTGGTTTTTTGTTCATTTATTACAATGTCTTTTTTCGTCATTCTCCACACGTGTTCCCCGCTCGTCTTCGTACACCTCCATCGGCATCGTCTTCGAACGCCGTGGTTCCTCGCACATCGTGGATGATCGGTCTACACCCGGCAACTTCATCATCATTATCATCATCATCATCATCATCATCTTCTTCTTTTATTCTTGTATACGTATACACACACACACAGAGGGTCGTTTCCCGTGTACAGATTGGAAAAATTGACAGAGGACTCGATTGCGTTTTGTTATACATGAGACACTGACGACGGCGCTGCTCAGCTGCGCGGCTGCTACCCTCCAACAACAACAATCAACAACAACAAATGAAACCTTCGCTCTTCACGTTTTTTTAATCTGTTTGTTTTTCTCTTTTTTTTTTTCGTTTGCTGTTTCTCCGTTTCTCCGCGTTCCCACGACCGCGTATAATATGATCATCGTTATTTCATCATCTTTTTCCCGAATTTCCGAGTCAATTCGACCCACACGGATTCTATATTGTATTTTATTATATTATACTATTTCGGTATTCCCGTTTCGGCTTCCTTTCATTCCTCCCGTTTTCTCTCGCTTCTTTCTAGCGCGTTTTCGATCGAGACGACACGTTCGTTCTTCTCTCGACGCGCTCCACTCTCTCTCTTTCTCTTTCTCTCTCTCTCTCTCTCTCTCTCTCTCTCTCTCTCTCTCTCTCTCACCGGGTTCCATTGTTCCATCAAATCCCGCATTCTTTTTTTCTCTATCTCTCGCCTATTTTAATTTAATTATGATCTTCGTATATGTCGATGTCGCGGTGGTCCGTTTTGGAATAGCTTTATATAGTTTTTTTTTTCGTTTTTATTATAAATATAATCATACGTGTTGGCATATGCGTCGCTACGCGCGCGCGCAAGAACCTCAAACGGTGTCCGTGCACACGCGCGTACACGTATACAATAATAGGTCAATGCGATTTTATTCTTTTGCTTGTTTCGTTCGTAACGAGCGCGTGTAATGCAACGTGTTTTCTGTTTCCTTTTTATGTTATCCTTTATGTTTACATATGTGTGTCTCTCTCCTTTCGAGTTCGTATATATATGTGTGTGTGTTACATATGTGTGTGTGTGTGTGTTACATGTCTGTGTGTGTACATATTTGCGAATTGTGTGCGTGTCGGTGTGAATGTTCGTGTAGATCGTGTGGTGAAACAGTGTATACTAGGAATGTACATAGTGTACGTAGATATAATTAGGTTGTGTATAAAACGATGATACATACTAATAATTCATTATTTCGTTTATATCAAACGACACATAATTATGATATCGATTTTTTTTTTTTTATCATTTAGTCTCATGGTACGATGCGCAACGGCGGTCCGGGGGCATCGTGTCGCCGAATAGGCTACAATAATAGTCTTGTCCTGTCTTCTCGTACAATTGTCGATGTACTTCCGGTCGATCCCGCCTCGGCCGCAGGATCGCGCGGCGCTGAGATTACGATTATTACAAGAACCTCCCAAATGAATGGCCATCAGTCTTTGAGTTTTGTACCGGTGCCGCGCGGAAAAAGCTTGTCCCGCGCGCACGCACACACGCGATCTCATCGTTAATACACGTGCATATACTTCTTTTCTTTCTTTTTTTTTGAACTTTTAATCGTTTTCTCGTTTTTTCCTTGTTTTCTCCATTTTCTCTCGCTTTATTTCGTTCTATCTCGTCTCTTTGTCTTCGGTTAAAAAGGAGCAAAGAAAGGCGTCGCGAACGGCGTTCTCTCTCTCTCGGTCGAGTCTGATCGATCGAAGAGGAGTCCCATTTCAATCATCGACGCGGATTGCATCGACACTATTTCTACTGACAAGAAGCTTTCGTCTATTCTGGATTCAACCGACACAATTTCCATCGATAACAGCTTCGCGAGGTTTATCAGGCTATAGAACATTCATCGGCAACGGTGTACCGTCAGTCTCGTT
This sequence comes from Lasioglossum figueresi, assembly GCA_028455805.1. NCBI lineage: Eukaryota > Metazoa > Arthropoda > Insecta > Hymenoptera > Halictidae > Lasioglossum > Lasioglossum figueresi. Next base: position 4,153,788 of record CM052197.1, read on the forward strand.
GGTTTTGCACCTTGCAACCGTCTGCGGATGAACGGTGGTGAGTAAACGATTGTTCTCGAGTACCTTTAGATACGGTTTCGTGAAAGTCTTTTTCTTGATTTTCGTTATTGCGTTTAATTCTCTGGCACGTAATCTTAAGGAGAATGGGTATATTCGGGATGCAAAGGTTTAGCCCTAACTATGTCTATGTTGCGTGGAAATAACGACGCCAAATTAAAGACACGAGTATGGCACGCTTTTTATTCAGCAGCGAGAATACTTTACCTTCTAAAGAAACGGATGCGAAGTGAAATGTGAAAGTTATGTTTTGTATTGAATTTATTGGCTGAAGTATTTGATGGAATCATATCCGATGTCACAAGGTTCGAATGTTCTATGTGGTTGGAGCTGTTATAGCTAGAGCAGTTGTCGATCAAACTTCAAGTCGGCGAAGACAATAAATTCGGTGAGAACAGTGTCGGTGAGATTTATTTAATCGATGATTGAGATGGGACCCATCGAAGAAGGTTGACCGTCGACTGTCTCGGTGCTCTGACAAATAGTTGACGAGAGTGGCACGGTCGATCGATGGATCGTTTCCTCGCAGTGTCTCGATCTTTCGCAATTTTCTTATCTTACAAAGTACGGACGCACCAGCACTGAGAGAGTCGACGACGAGCGCGGCTTGCGTTACAGTACATTAAAAACGAAAATGATCGTCGCGTTGTCCCCGGATAAAAAAAGAACCAACGGGCATCGTAAAAAGGAAAAGGAAAAAAGACTAACCGGTCGTTCACTTGGTGTCCGTATGGACGGCAAGAAGATAGGAAATTTTTCCAAGGATCAATGGGGGGCCGATCTACATGTATCGTGCGGCACGCAAAAAGGATAACGTGTACGAAACGACAGAAGGGATTCGAACCGACGGACAAAAATTAAAAATCCTCGAATTCTTTCGAATCGCATCATTCCGTTTTACTTGGTTCGTTTTCATTTTATTTTTTCGGCTGGCACACGCAGCTCGTTCGCTTTCTTTCGTCAAACGGGGGGGTTTTTTTTTTCATTTTCATTGTTTTATCTATGTTTTGTTCGGTGGCTCGACGTTGATCCTCAAAAACATGACCATCCATTCTGGACAATCCGCGTTGATTATTAATATTAAATATTAATACTTCTAGTCGTATACTCTTGCTAGAGTAAAAGTGGTCTTGTGGCGTCCCGATTTATCGAGCTTTCGTGTCACCGGGACGTTTTGCATAGGCAATACAGAGTGCTTTCAGCGCATGTATTTCTTGCGTTCTTGATATGCGATATAGTACTATAACCTAACAAAAACTTGTCCTTACATTTCTCATTTGGTATGTCTTAGTCTTATTTTACATAAAAAAGGAGTGAAAATAATTAATCAATAATATTAATAATAATAATAATAATAATAATTAATAATTAATAATAATAATAATAATGATGCGAATGAACGAGAGAGAGAAAGAAACTACTGGTCACTTATAAATGTACAAGCGTTCGCGATACGAGAGACCCAATGAAACACGGACGACGGTTCTTTTAAGTTAAATGAGCGATAATTAGAATGAACAGATCTATCCCTCGACGGTGTTCCAACGGTTCCGCGAATTAAAATTACCGAATCGGTGCAGGAGAAAAAAATGGTCCTGTCGTGTAAAAAAAGTGACGCTTATATAGACGCAGGGTAAAACGATCGTGTCCCGAGCACTCGTAAAGTAATCAAAAAGCCCTCGATTTGTTCTACGTGTACACACATGTATATATACTTCAGTCGAGCTACGAAAAATAAATGATGCGATCGCTAAAAAAAAAAAAATAGAAAAACAGAAAAGAGAGACAGAGACAAAGAGAAATACAGAGGGTGAGAGAGAGAGAGAGAGAGTGAGAGACAGACAAACAGACAGAGAAAGAGAGAGAGTGAGAGAGAGACAAACAGAGTGAGAGAGAAAGAGAGTGAAAGAAGAAAAAAAACAAAAGATCTAATGGTATAAAATAAAAACGGAAGAAAAAGAAAATTGTTGAACAATTTTTCTCGCGTTCCCGGGAAAATACTACTCTGTTCCTCGTCGCGCTAACTCCCTCCTTGGCTCGCGGAGCGATCTATCATTTAAACATCTTTATCAATTAGTAGTCAGTCGATTTTTAGAATTTTTCTCTAGAGAAAAGGGATATATATATCTATATATATAATATATTCCGTAATGTATAATATATATATAAATATATGCATAATGTTCTCGCGTTCTCCATGCACTCCACCCGTTCCTATAATAAACCTACGCTTTTTTTTCTGTAATATATATAGTATACACCTCCACAGTATAATCGCTTGCGATTTGCTTTTTCTCTTTTCTCCTCGTCGATCTCCTTCCTCTTTCGTTTCCGTCTCTCCTCGTCTCACACATCCACGGTTTTAATAATCCAACAAACACACTCTGTTTTCCGCCTTCCTGTCCCCCGTCCCTTTGTTTCCCCCCCTCCCCCGCACCACGCGTTCCCATCGTTCGCTCTCACAGATTAATTACACACGGAATCTCTCCTCTCCTCTCCTCGGAGATTACTTTACAAGTAGTCCTCTTCCTCCTCCTCCGCCTTCTCCTTCACTCGTCGCGGCGAGTCCTCTCTCCGAAAGAACGCAACTAAAGTCTTTGTTATCGTCGAAAAATATCATATATCGAGAATACCTCTCTACTATACTATTAGTTCTTACAATAGCGTGTGTGTTAGCTTCCACCGTTTACTTCTTCACCGTTCTCGTTCTCGAATCCCGTGTCTCTCTCCTCGGCCACCCACCCTCTTCTTTTCTCTCCCCGTTCCTCGAGCTGTGTGTCTCGCGCGCGCGCGGGCAAGTTCGGTTTGCCCTCTTTCCGATATATATTCTCTCTCGCAATTCTTCTCTCCCCGTTCTGCACGTTCTCCGTCTGCGAATTCGCTGTTCGCAGAATTGCAATTCGCGGTCCAGCCACGCCGGGAGCCGCGAGGACGACGAAACGCTTGCTGATCGCGCGGAGACGAAGATCGAGGCCCAGCAGCACTCCGTCTAGTTTTCTCATCGATCACGATCGAATCGTCACAAACTCTATATCTCAGGTCGATCAACGTCCAATTTCGTTCTTTTTTTTCAGAGAAATCTCGGGCCACAGAATTTCATTTCGTCAGATAAACATCTCTCTCCGCGTTGTTCGATTCCGATTCCCCAAAGTCGTTTCTCACCCCAGATTTCCTCCTCGTCCTTTAAGCCTCCGCCTGCCAGGATACGCGAATGTTGCGAGGACAGATTCGACGTTTACGCGTTAAATGAAGAAACGAAATTGCCCCGAGGCGGTTCTCGCATAAACGCCTGGCAGCGAGAGGGTTGAAACGATGCTGGACAACGACCGAAGGCTCCGCGCGACTCAGCAACATTACAAGATTAATTTTAGGTCTCGCTATTGCACCGATATTTACAATGGACGTTTGATACGCGCGTGCACCTCCTCTCTTCTCCACACCCGGGACGTGGCAGTCGCCCACGACACATCGATCCGGCAATCGTCGCTTAAATAAAAGCCGCTTAAAAACTCTCTACAATATACATATATAAAAAAGAACAGAGGAGGAACAAGAAGAAGAAGCGGAGGATGAAGAATAAGAGACAGAAAGCTAGAGAGAGAGAGAGAGAGAGAGAGTGGAGACGAATTGGAACGAAAGAAAATCATAGAAAAGAGAGTAGAAGCGCGGGAGACGAAAGGAAAGCTGTCTTCTGTTGTTTCGGAAAAATAAAAAAGAAAAAAAGACCGCGGGTTGTTCCGCTTTCGAGATCGCGGCGACGAGAAACGCTCCGCTCGTTCCGAGGTGCCGTCTACACGGTAATTTTTTTTTTTTTAGTCGTCGCTACTCTTCTACACAGGGGGACGAAGGGGTTTGGGGGTTGGGGGTTGGGGGCGGGTTGGTGGAGGGTGAATAATATTGTCGCTCTTTACGTGCTACCATACAGACACATGCGGCAGAAAATAGTCTAGGCATACTTCTTTTTTTTTGTTTTGTTTGTTTGTTCGCGATACACACCCCACGCGCATCGTTATTCAAAAGGAACTTCGATTGAACGCTTATTACACGTTTCGTTTCGTTTCGTTTCATTTTGTTCGCGTCTCCCCGTTTTTCCTCATTTCTCGCGCGAGTCCCGCTCGCGCCGTTCCTCCTGGCCGGACGATCCCCGACGAAGAAGATGTATATAGATCACGGGAGTGACCGGCCAGGAAAGGAACTCGCGATCGACACGCGCGCTCCATCCCCGTGTTCTATCGGCTACCGACGACCGTTCCGTTCGATCTTGAACAAGCGAACCCAACAAGCGATCCCGAGGCGTTCCGGAGAGCGGGATCTGTGTTTTCTTTCGTTTTACTCGCAGCGTTTCTCTCTCTCCGGAGCGCTCCGTCTGCTCGCGTGCGCGCACGTCTCTCCTCTGTTTCTCTCGACCTCGGAAAATATATTATTATCGCTCGATAAACGGCCGGGGTTGCATCCTCCCGCGTGGAGACGGGCCGGGCTGAAAGGCACCACCCGAAAGGCACCACCGGGCGTGGCGAGCTCGAGAAACTTTCGTTCGCTCGGCAAGATCGGCGCCTGGCGCCGGACCTCCCCGGTCTTTGAACACCGGCCTCCTCTCCACTTCTCTCGGGTGCAACTCCAGCCTAAACGGTGGCTAAAGACGACGACGACGACGACGACGACGACGACGACGACGACGACGACAACGTTCGTACACGCGAGATTGTCTAGAAGCTACTCTCTCTCCGCTGGCGGATCGTCGACGAACGGGAGGAGGGCAAGAAAAGGCAGCGTCGAACACAATGCTGTCGGACGCAAGCGAGACGAAACGGTTCCTCGCGGTTCTTCTTCCCTCCTCCTTCTTTCCCTTTTCCTTCTCCTTCGTCTCCTACTCTCGCTCCTCCTTCTCTACCATTAATCCTCTTCGTCGTCTTGTTCTACTTCAAATGAAAATCCGTGAGATAGCGAGTAAACACGTTCGACGAGAATCTGCGCGGGCACAGCTCGAACCTGTTGTAGCTAGCGCTCGGTGCACGGGGATTCGCCGGTTGCAGATAAGGCCTGAATAGTTAGGGTTTGTTGTTGTCGTTGTTTAACGACAGCGGGTCGGTGATCTTCTGCTGTTGTTGCGGCGGCTGTTGCTGCTGTTGCGTCAGCTCGCTGACCGCCCCGCCGCTCATCAGCTTCGCGTTGTTGTTCTCCGTGCTCGGCACCTTCGCGTACTCCCGTTTCCGTGGCATGTTCTCCGTTTTCACGATCGTGATGTCCGGGTTGTTCTCGAGGACCGAGGTCGCCGCCTTCGAGACCGCCGTCGGCACCTCGATGTAGCCGCCGCCTTCTCGTTTGATCGTGGTCGACGTGGTCGGTGTCGCCGTTGTCGCCGCGTTCGCGTTGATCTTCTGCAGTATGTCGTTCACCGAGTCGTTGTTCTCCGGGGTCTCGTTGTTCCCGTCGAACGCGCCCGACGCCACGCTTAGGTCCCCGGCCAACGAGATCCTGTCCGGACCTTGAAGCGTCGACAGATAGGTGGCCAGCGTGTGGACGGTCACGTTCAGCACCTCCGCCGCGCGAAACAACGTGATCTCCTTCCTCCGCAGCTTGGCCAGAACTTCCGCCGGGCCCGGCTCGGACCAGAAGTCCCTTACTCTGTGAACAAACGCACTCGTTCACTCGACCGATCTACGAACGATCCCCAGACGCTGCACAGCGGGCTATTTCATATTTTATAACGATCCAGATGTATGAAGCAGGGCTGTAATTTTCCTTCGAAGGTCGAAGATTTCGAAGCTTCGAAGCTTCGAATGTCGAAGCTTCGATTTGAAAAACTTCGAAGGTCGAAGGTTTCGAAGCTTCGAATGTCGAAGCTTCGACATTAGCTTTCTGATAATTCGAAGGCGGTGAGAAATCAAAGTTTTTAATTTCGAACCTCCGTAGTAAATTATTATGGTAGCCACGGTAGATATGTGGTAGGTGGAGAGTTTATCTATCTAAATTCGGATTTGCGCTTGTTTCTTCGAGCAAATATAATTTAATAATTATAATTAAATTTTTTAAATATAATTTAATTACGAAAAGTTCAAACGGAAACTTCAATGTCAGTCACCGGTGACTGACAGTTAATATTTTTATTTATTAAAAATCGTGACACGGTATAAGATTGCGAAATTTCGAAAACTTCGAAGCTTCGGAAAAGTTACAGCCCTAGTATGAAGTCATACGAGAATTCGATAACGGAACGTCCATCTGGCCAGGACATATGAAAATGATTGCACAATGTAATCTATGATGAATCATTACTAGCGATATATTAATAGTATCTAGAAATGTAGTGCGTTTCAAATTCTCTTTAAATGCAGCGTACCGTGCCTAACAATGCTATTTTAACAATTTTTATTGTTATCTTCCACTATTAGAGATACTTTTGCAAAGGATCCCCCGCATATGGAAAATCTATCCCGGTAAAATCAGTTGGATTTTTCATATGTTGTATCTAATGGGCACAAAGCTCAGTAATAGACAGTTATCGAGTTATTATCGGTCAAACATGACAAATTTGAGCTGTCGAATACTCAAATCTCGGGAAGTATTTATTTTTTGGAAAAATGTTTGAAACAAAAATAGTAGGGTTTCACAAAATCTGTTAGGTGGTGTCATTATTCTTGAATTTTGAATTACCTTGAAAAGGTCTGCGAACAGAAATCTTTCACGAAAATCTTTGCGTGTCACAGCAGAGATAAGAACCCCACGATTCGTCACTCCCGTTGTATTTTTAACTCCAACCCCTCTCTGCTGTGTGTGCGTGTGCGCGCGTGCGCGTGTGGATTAATACAAAACTGACCTTATTATGTATTACTCATTTGGATTCTGTTGTGGTGGTGTCTGAGCGGCATCTAATATTGTGTTTAACAACGATGAAGAAGGATAACGAACATTGGCCTGGTGTCGCGCAAATCCTAAGTTATCTGTCATGTTTGACTGATTATAACTCGATAAGTAGATCAGTAGATCATAAGCTACAACATATGAAAAATCCAACTGATTTTACCGGAATAGATTTTCCATATGATTAGTGCGGGGTCCTTTATAATAAGCAATAGCTAACATGTCATTTTATTTCTACTCCGAACTTCAACTAGACTTTTAACATGTTACATCACTTTATACGCTGTTAACACTTTACCTACCGGAAGCCTATTATCCCTTAGCACTCGAGCGGCTACTTTGAGGCGCCACTAAAAATTGCTGTACCATTATTAAAAATATTGTTTACATTGCTAAATATGTCGGTATCTATTCAATTACTAAAGATTTAAGTATTGTGCGAGGTATTATATCAATTCCACATCTAACAAATTTAAAAAATCATAGAGAATGGAAATATTCTAGGTCAGAAGAAACGTTCGATTTTCGAGTTAAAATAGCTCCGAGTGCAAAGGGTTGATAGGATTTTCAATAATTCTGCTGTATCAAAAGAAAGCATAGAAATTTTCTTTTACATTGCAATCTTAAATGAAACTATTAGATGACGTTATTCAGGGTGACTTGTTAGTTGACAATGAAAATTGCTGTTGCTATTGAAGGATCCATTGAAAAGTGTTTAG
>CM052197.1:4161524-4209451 GCA_028455805.1 Lasioglossum figueresi
TTATTCGAATTTAACCGGGGAACATTGCTGTTTAGATACTAGAACAGTTACCAGTTATAATTAGAAAGCCAATTTTATGCATTCACGATCAAAATGAGTGGTTTAACACATCATGTCAACAAAAATGTATAGATTATTTAAAATCTTTTGTATTCAACATAGTTGCACAAATTCTGATTTTAATTTTGTAACATTTCTCGAGTAAATTTAACAAATTCTCGAAAGAAATGTAGCAAACGGTGGCTCGGCGAGGGTTAATTTTTGCAAATCCACAGCCGATGGTTAAGAATTTTGTAATAGATCCCCGACTTCGGAGAAACAGCGAACACTGAAACAGCCGAGGTTCACCGGACCCGTAATAAGGGGGATTAACTTTTCCATGCCGAAGAGTAGAAAGTCATTCGAAGAGTCGTTCGAAGTTTCTGAAATTTCGCGAGACCGGGAGAGAGGTCGATCTTTTTACGATCCCCGGGATTAATATTTAACGAACCTGCGACCGGCAAACACGCGAGCCACTCACAGTTTTCCGCGAGTGATAGGCACCGATTAGAAAAAGCATCGAAGCGTTGCATTCCCACGTACATGGCAAGCAGATCTGCATAAAGAACACGCGAGGATCCGCGAACGAGACACACCGTCGTGTACCGAACTTTTCGTGGTCGTTTTTTCCCCGCTGGTTGCACGGCTCGGCTCGGCTCGTTTTTGCGTATCCCGGAACGGGTACTACCGATTGTACGCCGGTCGTTATTAGTTAATTAACCGGTGCTCATTGGCCGGGCGTAATTTATCTTTTTTTTCTTTACGACGGAAGAATGAGCGATGCGGACCATTACGGTGCCAGCTGCCCCGTTTCTTGCCTTTCCGGTGCTAGCTAAGGCTAGGAGCACACCTGTACGAGCTAGATATTTCTTTAACGAGTTCTCGCGGCTGCGGATGTTGCCGCTGCGACGCTCTTCGCGAATGCTGGGTCAATTTGGTCCGACATCGACGGGTTTATTAGATCTCTTTATTAACCCCTTGCACCGACATTCGTTATACGGAGCCGCTAATTACAACTTTTTTGTCCCTCGTCGCGTCGTAGAACAAGCTTTATATTTATCCTGAGCACCAAAGAAGAGGATCATCATTTTAATCACCGAAATATAATTGTGAAATAAAAAATCTGAAATCGGTCATTTTGACCGTTGATGGTGAATTTAGTGCAGTTAACCTGATAATTAAATAGTCGTTAACGCTAAACCTACCACGACCGGTCAAACGATCGATTCTAGATTTTTTATTTTGCAATTAACGAAATTATAAGGGTGCTTTAATAAGAAATTATTGAATACGTATCAATATTAAATCAGGCAGGCTCGTAGAGTACAAATAATCTTGTTACTTTACTTTCGCGTTTCACCACGGTGGGTCTAGTTAGCGAGCCTCTGTTATCCGAACGGCTTGGTACCCCGAGGCGATCGTATAAACGAATTTCTATTACACTCGAAAAATGCCACGAGGTGTACAGCATCTGCTTCCTGGTTAATTTGCATGCCACACGAAAGGGGGCGAGCTGTAGGTAGTCCTCGAGTCGACAAATGCTTTTCACGCTGAAGCACGAGTCTTTCCGGTTGGGTTTGGAGGCGGGCACTTAGATATCCGTCTTCGGTCGTTAATTAAAGGGCCAGGGCATCGATCAAACGTTTCGATTTTCAGAGCGGGGATCGGCCCTGGACAAAGTGGTCTCACCCCCGCCGCAGACAACGTCGAAGAAAGGAACGATTGACCGCGCGGCACGTAAAACAAATTGCGTCCTCGGGATTTTCGCGGGGATTAACCGGGGAGTGGCTTTGAAGTCCTTTGGGGTCGTCAATTATTAATAAATTGAGGCCAGGCCGCGTGTTTTCCATCGCTGCGACGTTTCCTCGTCTCCTTTGGTTTTAGCTTGTTCGGAGGGGGGTGGCAAGTGCCCTCGTTGATGTCCACGATGTAAATAAGTCGTCGATCGGTTGCGAAAAAGGGGCCGTAGAGAAGCCGACGTCCCGTCGGGGGCGGCTTTATTTCTTTAATCAGTTTGAGTTTCGCCACTCGAGCCGATGCAGAGTTTCTACACAGCGTTTCCCGAGGCTGGTGGTTCGCGGTGCAACTCGCTTTGTGCCACCGCTCGAAAGTAATTTCCTCCCGAGGAGGAAAAAGCCGCCGATTCGAGACGCGCGGAGGCTCGCGGATCCGCGGATCGCGTTCAACGGCTCCTCCATCCGTCTGGAAACACGCTCGACGCGACACGAGTGTCGTTGAATCGAGAGAACGGCCCGAAACCCGCTCCTCGGATGTCCCCGGGATGTTCAGCGTGACGTTCGACGACGAAATTCGGATGCCTGGCAGTTCACTTCGACGGCGAACGCTCGATAGCCCCTCACGGAAACGTCCGACGAAATTCCCACGAGCAGATATTCAATTTTAGTCGCGTTACTTGACGAAGGACAAGTTACTTTTGGCGGTGGACCTTCCGTGTGTTTAGGGTGGTCAGAGAAACAAGAACAGGCGTGGTACAGTATTTGATCGATAATTGTCCCAAACTTGGGTCTGTCCAGGGACAATTATCCGCCAGGGATACTATTCTTTGACTTTTGCCGAATATAGAAAAGAACAGCGTAGCTCGAGAGGCATCGGTCAGAAGTGTAAACACGACTAATCCACTAACAAAACTTCTTTATTTTTAATTATCTTTTTACGGGACTTTGACCAACGTATTCGTGTAATTTTTTGTAATTAAAATGATACCAAACGTGATACAATTCCAATTATATTTACTTGTGTATTGAACGACGAAAGTTTTCGACGCAAAGAAGGAGAGTTTGTTCTTCCTCACGTTCGAAATTTCTATCGTTCATTACACAGGTAAATATCGTGGGAATTATATCGTATTTGGTATCATTTGCATGAGAAAAATGCCACGGATGCGTTGGCGAAACTCCGATAAAAAAATAATTAACAATAAAGAAGTTTTGTCATTGGGTTAGTGGTGTCTCACCGATATATTCGAGCCGTGTGATGTCATACTTCTCGTCGACCGAGTCCTCTCGAGCTTCTCGGCCCCTCAAGGGGCCCCCCCGCAGGAGTGGGGATAGTTTTGGGACAATTGTCGGCCAGACATTTGGGATATTTATCGATAAAATACTGTAGTGGACCTGAAGAACGAAGAACCGAAGAGCAATACGAAAAGTGGAGGCCCTTAGTCCTTCATAAGCTCGCGCATCAACTACTTGCCAGAGGTTTTATCCTCATTCTTAACAAAAAAGGGAAAAAACTGGTCAGAAAATACTTACGTGATCGATGTTGATCTCTCCTTTGTACATGAACTCGACCAGAATTTTGATATCCGAGAATTTCACGTCGCGCATTATGACGATCGGGTCCTTTCCGTCGAACTGCGACAGGATCGTGTCGAAGAACGTGCTGCACGCCGACAGAACCACCTGCAACAATTTTCCCAAAGTGAAACTTGGACGTCTTCATCTTCCCAACGCTAACTTAATCAAGAGAATCATTAATTAACAGCATCAACGCGAGCTCTCCATTAACCCCGCCAAAATAAAAAGAAGAATTTGAAACTTACGCCTCTTCACCCGCCCAACATTAGCTTACTTTACCTACCGAAAGCCTGTTAATAGGATTCTCAATGATTGCGCTGTGCCAAAAGAAAGCATAGAAATTTCCTTTTACATTGCAATCTTGACACGACGGGTTTACGGAACCCGTCAAAATGACGGTTTCTAATATTCTTAATTTTATTAAGATTTACTATTAAGATTGTAAAGATGCTTCCCTGAGGAATTATTTGCCAAATTTAATTCTTGGGACATATACTATCGGAAAAATGGCAAACATTTGGATATACACATTCTTGTTGTGTTTATAAATTAATGTGAAATAGTTATATTTAGACCTCCGTAAACCTAGTGTTAAATGAAACTATTAGATGACGTTACTGAGGGTAACTTGATAGTTCACAGTGAAAATTGCTATTCAAGGTTTCATTGAAAAGTTTTTAGCCACGTACCACAGATTTTTCAAAATTATGCAATAATCACCGGTCGCTAACGCGTTAACCAAGAAGTTAATCTTGCGAATAAAAATGGACAAGTTCAATTTGAAGCAGCGAGTAATAAGATTGAACGACGGCGCGTTAGTTTCAGCTGAATAAGATAATTCGAAGGAGAAAGAAATGTTTATCTGACTGCTGCGCCTTGCAACATTTATTATTTTGCGCTGAGCTGATTACAGTCATTACCGAGGCATAACACCGGCAACAAGAACTCCATTAGCCCGCCAAAATAAAAAGTGGAACAAGTTGATCGGACGGTAGCGATGTCGAAGTCACGCACCGCGAAGTGAAACGATGCGGAAAAGCGAACGACTGTGCGGAAACGCGAGTTCCAAAGGACTATGTCAGTGGTGGAATGGGCGAAACCAGTTCGGGCTAAACACGGGCAACCTTGACAAACGTTGGAGTTCAAGGGACAAACGTGGTCGAATCGGGGACGCGGCCGTAATTAAGGACCCGGTTTAATTCCCGGTCTCTAATAAGGGCACACGGCGCCGTGTGTCCGTCATTATTAATTAAGACCGTGAAATCGCGATTCGAGCCGAGCCGAGCCGAAGCTCCCAAAGAGACGAGACACCGACACGCGAGCGGTGATACGTATCTGGGGCCACCAGATATAAATCGCCAGATTACGGGACTCGAGCGATCGAATTCTTAAGCGACGCTCTTCCCGAACAGGCTCCGATAAAATATGTATTTCCGGCTCGACGCCCGACCCGGCCAGCACGTGCAGATCTGTCATGAAAGTCAATGAAGCGCTCCGCGAACAGGCTACTCTTTCGCTCCACGGCTATCGCGATTTTTTTCCTCCAACCTCGCTATAGTTGCTCCGCACACTTCCCCCGAACCGCCATTTTATATTTCGCGATTCTCGCCACGAAGTTCATTTGCGAAATCCCGATTTAGTACCACCGGAAGTTGAACAATTGCAGATCTCGCGGGGACCAGGAAATGCTTCGTACTCTTCGTGCCAGGCGACTATGACGATCAATCATTCTCAGCAGCGGTACACTTTCGGAATAACTTCGAATAAAATGATCGTAATCACTAAAAGAAGAATTGTGCACGTTCTTCGTACATTGAGGAACATGTACATCGAGTTTGGAATTATTGCACCGAGTAATTTTCCTTTGAAGAATTGCTAAATATTGAATGACCTCTTGACACTTGATTTAACGGAATTGCTAAAAGAAGTAATTGGACGCTGTTGAGAAGTCTGTGTGTCACGAATTTTTGTTTTATCAGACAGTCTCACATTCGAGCAACACGTCAGAAACAATGTTAGTTGCATCCACTAAAAAAAGAATTGTGCACATTCTTCGTACGTTGGGGAACATGTATATCGAGTTTGGAATTATTGCACCGAGTACTTTCATTTGAAGAATTGCTAAATATTGAATGACCCCTTGACACTTGATTTAACAGAATTGCTGAAAGAAGTAATTGGACGTTGTTGAGAAGTCTGTGTGTCACGAATTTTTGTTTTATCAGACAGTCTTACATTCGAGCAACACGTCAGAAACAATGTTAGTTGTATCCACTAAAAAAAGAATTGTGCACATTCTTCGTACGTTGGGGAACATGTATATCGAGTTTGGAATTATTGCACCGAGTACTTTCATTTGAAGAATTGCTAAATATTGAATGACCCCTTGACACTTGATTTAACAGAATTGCTGAAAGAAGTAATTGGACGTTGTTGAGAAGTCTGTGTGTCACGAATTTTTGTTTTATCAGACAGTCTCACATTCGAGCGACACGTCAGAAACAGTGTTAGTTGCATCCACTAAAAAAAGAATAGTGCACATTCTTCGTACGTTGGGGAACATGTACATCGAGTTTGGAATTATTGCACCGAGTACTTTTCATTTGAAGAATTGCTAAATATTGAATGACACCTTGACACTTGATTTAACGGAATTGCTGAAAGAAGTAATTGGACGCTGTTGAGAAGTCTGTGTGTCACGAATTTTTGTCTTACGAGACAGTCTCGCATTCGTGCAACACGTCAGAAACAATGTTAGCTGCATCCGCGATTTTAGCTGAGAAAAATCTGCCGTCATTGGAATAATGATACGATGGGAAGACGTTTAGTTGGTTCATGAACGCTTCACGTGACGGACCCTATTGAATCCGCGATAGCAAGAATGCAACGGCGGCTCTGGGAAAGTTGAGGATCTTTTGAGCTGTGACAGGCTGTGTTTTGAGGCTCCTATGAAGCGGAAGCGTTGTTGCACACGTTCAACTATATTGCTGTAATTTTACCAATTTGTACATTCGCAGAGATCGTTTAAGGTACGGAGATTAAACTTATTGACCAACATGGGACGCTTTGATCTTTGACGTAACAGTTTATATAGTTCATCGGTGCCCAGAGGCTGTGTGGTATTAATAGGTTGAGACAATAGGCTCTTTAGTAAGTAGGTCATCTGATTTTTTAGTCAGCTATTGCTATAGAAAATTGAAAATTTACTTAGTCTCGGCGAAAGGTCTCGGATTTTAAGATATATATAATAGTTTTCATAATGATATTTATCTCATATTTCAGGGGTTGTATTCACCCCTCTCACAGTAATAACAGTAACTCTATTTAGCACATTATTATATAAAAATGAAAATTGAAAATTTAGTTAGTTTGGGTGAAAGGTCTCGGGTTTTAAGATATAGTTTTCATAATGATATTTATCTCACATTTCAGGGGTTGTCTTCACCCCTCTCACAGCAATAACAGTAACACTATTTAGCACATTACTATATAAAAAATGAAAATTGAAAATTTACTTGGTTTGGGCGAAAGGTCTCGGTTTTTAAGATATAGTTTTCATAATGATGTAAACTCACATTTCAGGGGTTGTCTTCACTCCTCTCACAGCAATAACAGTAACTCTATTTGGCACATTACTATATAAAAAATGAAAATGGAAAATTTACTTAGTTTGAGTGAAAGATCTCGGTTTTTAAGATATAGTTTCCATAATGATATTTATCCCATATTTTAGGGGTTGTCTTCACCCCTCTCACAGCAATAACAGTAACACTATTTAGCACATTATTATATAAAAATGACAAGTTTATTGAAATTTCTAGCCATTTTTACTATAATATATCAATAAAGAAATAAGTTTACTGTGAAAATCTTAATAAACGTAAATTTATAAATTTGTAACCGTGAACGAGAGTTTTTTCGCACAGTCAATGACTGCCCCCACATTCTTCCGCAAGCGTAAGATGGTTGACAAGTTCATTTCGGTTACTCGCGGAGCTCTCGACAATCGATGGTAGGGAAAAGCTTGTTTAATAAACGAGGAAAGGGGATTCCCGTGAGCGTCTAGTTCTCTCGCAGGAACTGCTGAAAGCGGTCTCCACAAAGACGTCGCCGAGAAACTGCTCAAAGACGCTTCGTGTGAAAGCGGCTTAAAACGGTGCGGGGTCCGTTGGACGCGCGCGTACACATAAAGAGAAAGAGAGAGAGAAAGAGAGGGAATCAGCTGTTTAAGCACAGTCGATCGACCGGCACTTCTGTCAATCGCGATTTTATTTACCGACGCGTCGTTTATAAAGCGACACATCCTCCGTCAGTATCTCGTCGACCGGTTTTCATCGTAATTTCCCTCGGCCACCTATTTTTCCGGGGGTAATCTGGTTACCGTGTAATGGAGAACACCGAAAGCTGGCTCGTCACTCACCGAATTAACGTAGTTCGATGCACATGCACTGTCGTCGTTCCGAGGCATTGTCACGCGCGCCGGACGTCACCGGCGAGAGGGAGAAAGGAGCATGTATCTTCCGGAAACGTTGCGAATTAACAGTCGAATTCGCTACTGGCTTAAGCTCCGACGTGGAACAATGGACAGTCGCGCTGTTCTTAAAAATCGACGACAGTTGCAGCGAACGATGCACCGATGCAAGCTACAAAGCGCTTAATTCGAGCGCCACTGACATCTCCATTAAACAGCGCATAAATCGGGCTCGCTATACCCGCTCGAATTTATTACCGGGAGTTTATTAGTTTGTTTGTTATCGGGCTCGCCATCCCCGTAAATCAAGGCGGCCACGCAGCTTTTGTCAGCGACTATCGACAGGTCGCGAATACGCAACGCGACATTCGACTTACAAGAACGTGTTCCAAGCTGTCGCAGGTTCGAAATATATGTAGAATCGTCGATTATTTATCTGGGATCATCAAACAGAAATGACGATCACGAATAAACCCTTTACGATCCAACGAGCTCCCTCGGTTTTTATTGCTGAATTCGCTGTAACGTCGTGCAGCTTTACTACCCAATTTAGAACAGTTACAAATGTTCTTACGTACCATGTAATTGCGGCGTTGTTGATGGACGTGTAATGCGAACCGGTAAAGTAACTATTGCCCGGAACAATCAATTGACGAGGGCCGACTCGGAACGCGGACGACCAGAGCGAACACGCAAATTTAACAACAAAAATATTTCACATCGTAAAATAAACAGGATAAATGAAACGAAAATGTTGTGTGTTTCGTATTCAATTTATCGATCGAAGCATTCGAATGTTCCCGATCGTCATTCTTTTTTTTTGTTTTACGGCAGGTTAGTCATCCAGGGTTAAAATCGCGTGGTTTTGATTTTTTTTTTAATGTTTTTCAATGCGATCGTAGACGGATTTCCTTTTTCAATTTTTTTGTTGTTGATTGTAAGCCATTGTATATTTATGAAAAAAAAAAGGAAATATTAAATTTGACGTTGAAAACATTCAATTATTATTAAATAGAACGATACAATGCACGGATGTCGTGTATAAAAAATCGTTTCGTCATTTCCGGTCGCAAAAATGTCCTTTTTGGTCGATAACCAATATTTATTTAACGTTTTTCAGAGTTCTGGTGAATGTGCGCACATCGCGCACAGTCGGCCGCAAAAATTTTTGCATGTGCGAACCTAAAAAATGTGCGCAACAGCAATCGCTTTTACGCATCGACCTTTTATTTGTACCTCGAGGTACGTGAACGGGGGAAAAAAATAACGATCTTCACAGAATCCGTGCAATTTTAATTAAAAGATTGCTAGAACCGTACGAAATATCCGTTTATGTTTCTTTGGTCGAATTTTTCCGATCGAACAACCGCGTGCGAACGTTTGCGATCGACTGTACGCGGCTCGTTTTAACGCGTCGTCGATTACGTTCCCGTCGTTCCCCGATTCAATTTCTGTCTATGACCGCCCAGAAACCAAAATCATCTGCTGCTAAAAGATTCATCCTTGACTATGTTAATGCCTCATTAAAATAAATTGATAATCCGGAATCGTCGAGTCCCCGAATAGCGACGCCGCGAAATGGGTCGAAGCGAGGAAGACAATTTTAGTGCGCGACGAGTATCGGAACGGACCGCTAACGCCGAAGATAATGCGTCCAATTATTTAACAGGTCGTTCCATAATTTACGCTATTACTCCGCAGGGAATTGTTGAATGAATCTAAATTGCAGGTGCGCCAGTTAAAAAGACAATCGGATCTCGAACGCGACGAATATAACCCTGTGTCAATAACCTGGCACCCACTTCCAATCAATCTTAAAAATATTGTTTATGTTCTTATCGACAGATTTCATAATTGCTAGTCCCTCTTGGATCTTTGACGATTTTTAACTCAAACTGTGCGCGGACCACGTGGTGATAAATTCGATTGACAACACTGTCCAACAAATTTCAACTTTTTTTATGTTTCGCTATAACTGTTGAATGTCCCTTATATTTTTTGCGCTGATTCCGAATCTGCCTTTAATTTTTTTTCCTACACGCACAGTTTTTGAGAGACATCACTTTGAAAAGAAACTATTTTTCAATATTATACAAATATTGTGATGTTACTATATAATTCTGTAGACTTTCCCGAATCCAGTGATATCCAACTAATACATTACAATACATTACCAATACATTATGATTGTTTGAACATGTTTAAACAATGATTAAAGACGGAGAGACACCACTTGTGCACCCATTTTTGAGGATATTTTTCAATTTATATAAAAAAATAAGGGTCCAGCGGAAAATCGATCTATACCACGCGATAGAGCAGACTTTCATCTTGAGAAACCACCCTTTCAAATTTCCAGCGTCGACGTTTTTTCCGATCCAGAAAGCAAAATATCCTCGCTCGACACGAGTTGCCGCCAGTGGTGCTCTTCCACTAACGCGATATCGTTCAAAATTTGTTAAAATTGGTGAAAATTTGGTGTCGGACAGTGTAATTTAACGAGTTGAAAATAGTGCTTTCATACTTTTGAACGACTACAAACAGATAATTTTGCCTCGGGTGTATGCAAAATATAAATCGTTCGCATTTCTGTCGCAAGACACGAGAACAATTTAGAAATATTTCTCTTCAATTATAATTAATCTTGCTTCTACCTCGAATCGCAATTACTCATTTCAATAATAAATGCATGAATGTATTTGTAACATTGCAAAAGTGGCAAATATCAAGAGAAAAATAGGTGAGCAGAGTAGATGGATTTGATTTGGGCGATTTATTGGAACGAACACACAACTGAATATTTGCTCCGCCATAGTGATTGTACATGCAGAACCGAGTCAAAAAAGAAGGAATAACATTTTTTCATTTGGCGCCTCGTTTTCGAGTGAATCGAGTTTGGAAATTCGGTTCGCACGCGTGCTATTAGATGGAGATTGGCTGACGCGTCTGATCATGGCTGACCGAATCTACTTTCTGCAGATATGTGCCAGGGCACGCGAGCTTCGATCTTCAAACACGATTTTCTCAAAAACGTAGCGTCGAGCAAAAAAAATGTTGTTCTTCCTGTTCGACTTGTTTCTGTATGAACAGGCTGTATTTAAATGACGAATCCCGACGAACATTTCAGGGAACAAGGGATTCACGATTTAAAATGAGTCTGGGAGGACTTTGCACGAAGTTGTACTACGAATTATGCGGACGGGGGTGTAGAACAACATACAACCCCAACGAAATTATCATTTCTAACACTAATTTCTTTATATGTACCACTACAGTCCACCCGACCATGTCGATGAGACAGAACATAATTGTGCGCGTGCCTCGAACAAACGAAATTTAACCCTTAGCACTCGAGTGGCGCCTCTGAGGCGTCACTAAAAATTGCTGTACCATTATTTAAAATATTGTTTACACGATTAGATATGACGGTATCTGACCAATTACTAAATAGTTAAGTTTTGTACGAGGTATCCCATCAATCTAATGTCTATCAAATTTAAAAAATCATGTAGAATGGAAATATTGTAGGTCAGAAGAAACGTTTGATTTTCAAGTTAAAATAGCTCCGAGTGCAAAGGGTTAACCTTTGCAAGGTAATGCGGGGTTTCAGAGACCCCCAGCTTTAGATTTTTGAAAAATTTTTATACGAATAAAATTGAATCTGTTTGTTTACTTATTATCCTGTGATAGTCTTTATCCCAAATTTATTGAAAATAAGGATACTTATGAAATTCATTTGTCGGGGTTTAAGAGACCCACCTTATTATTTATGTGTTATTTACCTTATCTTGCAAGGGTTAAAAGAATATTTGTCGCTAGGCCCGATTATAACTTTGAAGTTGCAAAATATGAAGGAATACCTTATATCCATTGATATAAGAATATTAATCCTGTGTTATAAAATGTTACCGTACGTAAAGGACGCTATAGCAAGCAAAAAACGCATGCGAATCTTCAACCTCGACAGATCGACAACACGTGCGACGGACCCATCGAAGCGACCAGCGAACTACCCTTATAAATCACACGTCACTGACGACCGTAAACAATGCCGAAAGGAATTTCTTTGACAGTTTCTCCAGTTCTCGACCTAAAGTCCTTCCGACGGATCTCCGTCCAATTAACAAACGCAACATTTCCCCACCCTAAATCCACTCTTAATCATTCATGAAAAACCAAGGTGACAACCGCAGATCTATTTTGAAGGTGGTCGGAGTTACCTCTTCCCGTTCGCTGTCACGATTTCGGAAAGTGTGGTGTTTTGTGCTTCACAGTTACGTATTCGTGCAAGTGTCAGTGTCAAAAAATTTGTAAGTACCCGTATTAATATTCTTATGTATAACAATGGATTTAAGATATGTTTTCATACTTTGCTGCTTCAAATTTATCAGGTACAAATTTATACCGAGTACAAATCTACTGGATTACATATCAATTACATAATAATTTATAGGAGAAAGGCAAAAATATTGACTCCCTCAAAGTAAAGTTTAACCATTTTCTTTGTTACGAACAATTTTGCGCAAGTTTCTTTTACAAATGTTCACCGATCCGGAGATGTAGATTCACCCCTACGACGAATGACCATTACTTTTTATACCGGGTACAAATCTACTGGATTACATATCAATTACATATTAAATACATAATAATTTATAAGAGAAAGGTAAAAATATTGACTCCGGTGAAGTAAAGTTTACCCATATTCTTTGTTACAAACAATTTCGCGGCAAGTTTCTTTTACTAATGTCCACAGATTCATTGGTGTAGATTCACCCCTACGACGAATAACCATTACTTTTTATACGAGGTACAAATCTACTGAATTACATATCAATTACGCAATAATTTATAAGAGATAGGAAAAACTATTGTCTCCGGTAAAGTAAAGTTTCCCCAGTTTTCCTTGTTACAAACAGTTTTGCGCAAGTTTCTTTTACTAATGTCCACCGATTCATTGGTGTAAATTCACTCCTTCGACGAATGACCATTATTTTTTATACCGGGTACAAATCTACTCGATTACATATTATATACATAATAATTTATAGGAGAAAAATAAAACTACTGACTCCGGTAAAGTAGTTCACCCATTTTCTTTGTTACAAACAATTTCGCGTCAAGTTTCTTTTAAAAATGTCCACCAATCCGAAGATGTAGATTCACCCCTACGACGGATGGCCATTACTTTTTATACCGGGTACAAATCTACTCGATTACATATTAAATACATAATAATTTATAGGAGAAAGGTAAAAACATTGACTCCGGTGAAGTAAAGTTTACCCGTTTTCTTTGTTACAAACAATTTCGCGGCAAGTTTCTTTTAAAAATGTCCACCGATCCGGAGATGTAGATTCATCCGTACGACGGATGACCGCTACTTTTTATACACCCTGTACAATCAAAACGAGACACACCCTCCGCCGACGGTGCCCCCGAATTTGCATTTCATCCCGTGGAAATATAAATTGACTCTTTTTCAACTTCGTGCCGCATTCTTTTTTTCCCGACTTCTTTTTACCTCTCCTCCTCGCCCCGTCGTCCGCCAACCCCCCTGGTTTCCGCCCCCGTGCGCGTTTCTTCGTTTTTGTCGCTCTCGCCCCCGCTCTTTCACAACCCCCCTGGTTTATATCGACTGGGGTTGCGAGAGAACGCGAGCGAGAGCGCGGGCGCGCGCGAGCGAGCGCACGCACCGCGCCCCCGGAGTAATTCCTTGAAAATTATTCCGCGGAACAACAATAGAATTTTGCATGCAAGTAAAATGAAGCAACTGAATGCACATTAATTCGCGCGGCGGCGCATTGTTAGCGTTGCGGCCGGGCACGGCGAAAGCCCCCGTTTCGTTTTCGTCGCGAATCATTTATTCCTTAGCTCTTTCGGCCGAGACCGCGGTTTTTTCCGCGGCGATCCACACCCCCTCGATGTTTCATCCCCCTGTCCCGCTCCCCTGTCACACCGTTTAATCTTTGACCGTGCGAACTCGAGGATCGCGCGACGCGTCAGAACGAAACGTATCGACGGGGCTTGCAAAATAATTCGACGCTTTCCGCAGTCCGATTAAAATTCAATTATTCCAGCTATTAATACTAAATGCGCGGAAAGTGACCGGCGCGAATGCGACACGATTCGATTCGCTCAGACTCCGCGCAAGATGATTATTCATCTCCGTAGATGCGTTCTCGTAGTTTCGATAAAACTTTGAAACCGGTCATTCCAACGCGGTATGTCCAATAGTAAACACACGAAGATATAACTGTTGCACTAAAGCGCTTTAATACTGCCATATAATTTTACGCCGACCGTCGGATTGCCCCCACTTTTTCTAGTTGCAGTCCCTGTGCAAAAATATTACATTTTTTTATAAGCAATTTTAGTTTAAGGTGTTGTATAAATTGTCCGCGTTGATTGCGAAATACAGGAGCGAAACGAAAATAATTTTAATAAGCTGTACTCTTCGAATATTTTCACGTTAAATGTCTACTGAGAAAGTTTTACTTGATTCGGTTTCTTTTTCATTAAATAAAATATGGTTGGCGGCTGTACCAGCACGAGGTTCTCGGCGATCGTGTTAACTCGTGATTTTCATACCGATGGGTTTTCGGGGGGAGGGCGTGGGGGCGGTAAAGATCGAGCATTCGGAGGGTTGACGAGGCGGTGGCGGTAGTGGAATTTGATTGCCGGTTACAGAAAGAACGCCGGTTATTGCGCCGGTACCTGGAAATAATTGCTCAGCTAAAGCGTTAATCGTTTCGCCTATCAAACAACGACGCCGGCAAAAAGGAGTCCTGGACGCGAATCCGGAAATTCTCGGTGGGCCGCGCGATTGATCTGCGCGCGTGTACCCGCACGTATAAATCGATTTTAATCGGAGCATCGGATATTCTTGCAGCGGCCAAGTCAAAAGGCTCCTCCTCTCCGCGAATTCCTCTGCCTCGATTTCTATATTCATATTAAAACAATATTGAATTTTTGTCCGCGGGATCTTCGCTATTATTTTCAAAGAGCACCGTGAAATGGTGCAGAGAGACGAGAGAGACGAGAGAGGGAGAGGAACATAGTAAAATAGTAATTAGTTGGCCGGGGATTTTGTGCGTTTATTACCGACGAGAGATTATCGGAACGATGACGAAAGTTTTATTACCACTTAACGCATTTTTTATTTTATTTCGACGACGATGGAAACTTTAATGGGCGGGGACCGTTTTCTGTTCGATTTCAATGACTAAATTAATCCGGGATGGTTGAACGTACCCATTGCGGATAGAACAATTAGAATTCCGGGAAGCGGGAATTAAATACGAACTTATTACGTTAATAAACGTTTTCGTCCGGTAATGAGCTACGCGAAATGCACGTTAGACCTTATTAATATTATTATTTTCGTGGATTTTATTAGGTTGCATCCGCTACGTTGTAACGCATAAATATCTTAATTGTAGTAATTGGCAGACGTTTTATTTAATTTATTCACTTGGTGCTTGTACCTTACGCTTGTACACCATCCATTAATTATCTTTTCCTCTTTGCTCGACAGAGAGCCACACCTGTAATTCCATCCTTCCTCGTTCATTTTTTTAAATTTTATTCCCTTCCCCCTCTCTGCCTTCTCTCTCTCTCTCTCACTCTCTCTCTCTCGCTCTCTCTCGACTCCCCTTTCCCGACACTTTCGCAGTCAGTGATTTCTTTGCTACCCTAAAACTGAAAGCCGCTTGAAAAGGGAGAGCCGGACCAAAGCCGGTTGCCGCGGGCTTCTGTCGTTAACAGAAGGATGGGAATTATAAAATTTGTTTCAAAACACACCGTGCTTACCGAGGGCCGCTTGTTACGTCGAATTAAAAAAAATGAAAAGATAGTTCAAATAGCACATGCCACGTATGAATAGGATTTTTATATTCGCCCCCCGGTTCTGCGCCCGTTGCTGCTATATCATTTTACGAGCTGCGAACGCGTGCTTTATTTTTTCCGTTTACATTCTCTATGGGAAAACCGTAAATCCCATTTTGCAACGTTGAAACTGTTTGCTTCAAACGGGAACACCTAGTCCCTTTAAACACTCCAGTCACCCAAACGTGCGATACATGTGACAGTCTTTCCAGTATCTCCATGATCATTTAGAAATAATGCGTTTATGAAAAGAACTGACTGAGTGCAATTTAAAGCAGCGAACAGATTAAGGGAATTCAGGAATGTCGATGAAATAGTTTCAGCTTATTAAAATCGATAATCTCCTGTCTCCATCGATGATTGATCTCTCGATAACTTTCGACGGGAATGCGAAGATGAAATCTACAATTGCGATTATCAAATACCGCGCATCCTCGCGCAGTTACAGATTATAGAAAATATCAAAACTGCGGGTAAGAGAAGTCGACATCAGCGTGAGAAAATTAATCGAAAATATGGAATAAATTGTTCCCATTCGACGCCTCGAACTCGAGAAAATCGAGTTTGAAAATTCGGGGAACACGCGTGTGGCTATTGAATAGGAAAGATCTGACGCGTCTGTTCGTGATCTATCGATTCTATTTGGACATGCTGGGCACGCGAGCTTGACGGATTATGAAAGACGATTTTCTCGAAGAGAGAGCTCGAAAACAACCAAATTTTTTAAATATAGAATCTGAAGGATTTTTAAAGGCGATTTTCTCGAAGAGAGAGCTTGAAAACAACCAAACTTTTTAAATATAGAATTTGACGGATTTTTAAAGGCGATTTTCTCGAAGAGAGAGCTCGAAAACAACCAAATTTCTTAAATATAGAATCTGAAGGATTTTTAAAGGCGATTTTCTCGAAGAGAGAGCTTGAAAACAACCAAACTTTTTAAATATAGAATCTGACGGATTTTCAAAGGCGATTTTCTCGAAGAGAGAAGCCTGAAAGCAATAAAAAAAATTTTAAATATAGAATCTGACGGATTCTCAAAGGCGATTTTCTCGAAGGGCGAGCTTGAAACCAACAAAATTTTTTAAGTATAGAATCTGACGGATTCTCAAAGGCGATTTTCTCGAAGCGAGAGCTTGAAACCAAGAAACTTTTTTAAATATAGAATCTGACGGATTTTCAAAGACGATTTTCTCAAAGAGAGAGCTTGAAACCAACAAACTATTTTAAATAGAGAATCTGACGGATTCTCGAAGAGAGAGCTTGAAACTAACAAAATTTTTTAAATATACTATCTGACGGATTTTTAAAGGCGATTTTCTCGAAGAGAGAGCTTGAAATCAACAAAAATTTTTTTAAATATAGAATCTGGCGGATTTTCAAAGACGATTTTATCGAAGAAAGAACTTGAAACCAACAAAAATTTTTAAATATAGAATCCGACGCACTTTCAAAGACGATTTTCTCGAAGAGAGAACTTGAAACCAACAAAATTTTTTAAATATAGAATCTGACGGATTTTCAAAGACGATTTTATCGAAGAAAGAACTTGAAACCAACAAAAATTTTTAAATATAGAATCTGACGGACTTTCAAAGACGATTTTCTCGAAGAGAGAACTTGAAACCAACAAAATTTTTTAAATATAGAATCTTACGGATTCTCGAAGGAGGGAGCTTGAAACCAACAAAATCTTTTAAATATAGAGTCTGACGGATTCTCAAATACGATTTCCTCGAAGGGAGAGCTTGTAACCAACAAATTTTTTAAAATATAGAATCAACCCCTGTTGATTCCTATTCCGTTATCAATATTGGTACGCTATTGTAATGATGTTTCCAACTGACTTAATCCGTAAATTTAGAACATAAAAATATCTGGGTATTAGATTGCAAAACAGCAATTAATTAATAGAGATTATGAAGTGTATTAGAAATGCTAATGGGAAATTCGAAGAATACGCAAAACAAAGGATCGCGATTTCCGAAGGGCCGAAGGGCGAGCCGAAGGGCCGAAGGGCGAGCCGAAGGGCCACAAGGGCGGTGATCTCGAGGGCCGAAGGGACCGGGCACGGTCCGGTTTTCGGGTCGCGATCGCGGAAAGCGGTTTCCCGTGGAGGAACTCTCAGGTACGAAAAAGTGTCTGGCTCTCGGCCCCGCCCAGTCAATAGCCTGAATATTTAATGTTAGAAGTTCCGTATTGATTTTCGCGATTTTTACGTCTCCGCAAATAAGGCCGTAAAAGACCTTACATCGTCCATTCTCTCTCCCTCTCTCTTCGCCGTCGGTGGGTCTATGTATGTGTGTGCGCGTGGACACGCTAGAGAGGGCGAAAGAGAGCAGGAGAGAGCAAAAGAGAGAGAAAGAGAGAAGAGAGAGGAGAGAAACGCGTTACTTTTCAGTGCCAGCTATATAACGCTTTTTATTATGCCGGGCCGCTTTTATGGGGAAATACTGCGATGAAAAAAGAGGAAGACGGTCGAGACACGCGGGGGAGGAAGGAAAGGGCAGAAGAAGAAAGAAATTGCACTGCCCGGGTTTCATATCGAGTCATTACGATCCCCGGGCACTTTCACCCCCCTCCTCCTCCTACTAGGCCCCCCTACCCGCCCCGTCTACTCGTCGTCGAACCCGCGCCTACCTGCTACCCCTCGGTCCACCCCCTCCCCCCTCCCCCGTCGCCATCACCGCCACTACCATCACCAACCAACCACCACCACCAGCACCACCGCCGCCACCGCCACCACTACTACCACCACCACCACCACTACCACCACCGTCAGCACCACCACCAGAGCAGCAGCATCGTCACCGTCACACCGTCACCCCATCGCCCACGACGACGTCTTCTCTGACATTAAACTTTTTATCGTGCATAACGGGCTGCTTCGTCTTTTGCCGGGTATAAAAAAAAAAGGAAGAAATAGCAATAAAAAAAAAAGAGGGGAGAGGGTGGGAGGAACCGAAGGAGGTGGCGGCGGGAGAGGGTAACAGGAGGGGTGGAGGAGGACGAAGGAAGATATAAATGGACGGGGCCGGTGGTGAGCGACCCCTCCTCGGAGACGGGGGCGCGCCGCGTCGAATTTGTCGATTCGCCGGTTTTCTCTCCCCGGCGTAAAAGCTTGGCAGACGCAATCGATTGTACCTACGTGTGCACCACCCTCCCCCGCCCCCTGGTTGGGGGTGGGCACGGCCGAGGGGGGGCCAGCAGCGCGGCCTCAGAGGGCGGGCTGGGAGGCCGCCGGAAAAGAAGCACGGAATGATAGGCGACGTATCGCTGTTGTTGTTAACGCTGCCTTACGGTTATTTATTGATATGCGCGCGGCCGGTCTCGCTGGGTCGGCCCGCGATTCCGACGCGCGTCGCGTCCCTTCGAATCGGCGCTCCTCCTCGCTACCCACAATCATCCCCCTCTGTGTATATGCGCGAGAGTCCCCTCTACCCCTTGGTCCTCGAGATTCTTCCCGATGTCCCGATATGCATTTACCCCTTCCTCCAGCAGACGCGTTACGAAATTCCGCGGGCTCTCCCGGCCCCCCTGCGGCCCCCCTGCGGTCCCCCTGCGGCCCCTCCGCAGAGCTGCGAGCCCGTTGCGGCCCGCGAGAAAGCGTCCGTCGTTCATTGTCATTACCGACGCGGGAGAAATAATGAATGCAGAAGTTCGCCAGCGCGGTATTATTCTAGTTTAATGCCTGAGAAAGCGTAACCGTTTTCTACGGCTCCGCGCACGGTTTGATGATTCTCGAAGCTTCACCGCCCCTCCTCCCCTGCCACCTTTTCCACCTCTTTTCCGCGCCTCGCACCGAGGTATTATAAAGCCATTAGCCGCAGCCCGCCGGTAATGAATCCTTCGGCGGAATGCGAATCGCCTAAGAAATATTTGCTCGTACGCTCGTGCTCGTCTCCTCTGCTGTACTATGCTACTCTCGGTTTCGTTCGCGATCGCGCCGCTTCTGTTACAGGCCGATGGCTCGGTGTAAACATTACGGTCAGCCGTCTCGCGCAAAACCGATCGTTTCTCGAGCTTGCCGGGTTGATATCTTGTTGCCGCTGTGCTTCGTTTAATCAACGATATTAACGGATCGTAATCTCGCGGATGGAAGTCGCGGAACGGCCGAGGAATCGGCGAGAACTGGTTTTTATGGTGATCGTTTTAATGCCCGTCGATTCGACCCTTTTTCCCGACGTCGTAGAAGAACTTTGCGCGAACAACGGGCACACTGATTCACACGAATCATGGAATAGCAGGGTCAGAGTTACAGCGGGAAATTAAACCGGAGAAAGTAACACGAGTACTTTTGTCGTTGTTCTTTTGTACTTGTCGCGAATTCGCGGATTATTTGCGGATTATTTGCGGACAATTGGGTCGCCGCTGGATCAACAAACTTTACACAGGCGTCAAGGAATTGTACGCGTGGTTGGGTCGAAATAGAACGTGGAAGCGGAGTTAATTTTAAGTTATTTGAACTCGTTTCGAAATTTTGTAAACTTTGATATTCTGGAACCCTGCGGTAACGATTTGTTTTGTCGAAGCAGGATGTTTATCCAATATGTATCGACAAGAACGAAATAGAATTTTATTTCTGAGGGACTTGACAACGTACAGATTCAGCAATCTCAAAATATTCCTCGGAGTCCGAGGGGTTGGTTAATTTCCAATGATGTTTGCACGCTTGCTCGTCGAACGTTCGCCGTCTGCATCGATTTGCCAGCTCGATACACCGTTTCCTTTGGGGTCGAAGCGCGCCTCCGAAAAATAGAGGTTTCCGAGCGATCTGATTTTTGTTGCAGTTTTTCGGATCGAAGTGCACGGGTGGCCCCCGTAGGAGGAGCGTATCGGCTCGGTGTGCTCGCGGGGCGTATTTTCGAAGCGACGTCTGGGTTCGTCGGTTTTATAGGCCGTCGCTCGACGTAAGGGACATTCGCTCGCTACGAAGTTCGTTAGAAAAACGAGATTACCGGCGTCACCGCCTGCAGTTACGTAATTCGATCGATAGTTCAGGCGTTTCCCGTTTCGGCCGACCGACGAGGAGAAATAGCAGAGCGAACGCGAGAGAGAGAGAGAGATTGAGAAAAAGAAAGAGAGGGAACCAGGGAGGAAGAGAGATCGAGGAGGAAAAGGAAGAAAGAAACCCAGGGGGTTTAAAAGAAATTTCTTGACGGGCGGGAAGGTGGGCCGTGAAAAGGTGGAGGGTGGAGGTAGTGGGCGTAGAGAAAAATTCAATCGGTTGCCCGATTATTTCGTTACCGGGGCTTCGGGAACGCGTGTAACGCGGCCATTTCGTAATATCAAACAGCCGGAAACGCGGCGAAAAAATTTCCAGGCTGCTGGGAAAGGACCGACGGGCGAAATTAAATCCGATTTCGCCGGGGAGTGCTTTTCGTTTATCCTTTCCCACTTTTTCTTTGCGCTGTTCGAGGCTAATATCGTGTTTCGTTAAAATCGTCGCGGTTGACGAGCCACCGGCCAAAGGAACCACCGCGGACGATTCCACCCTGGCCAGGAATAAAAAGAACGAAAGGATTAAAAACAGCCGAAAAAAGGAAGAAAAAAAAGAGAAAGAAATCCGACGAAACTGTGGTACGAAGTTACCGCGAGAGCGCGAGACGCTTCGTTTCCGGGAGAATCGAATTTGGAGATTAGCGCGACGCCGCGCGCGTGCTCTTTCGCTTTGTCTGTCCATTACCCGGCCACTTCTACTTGCTCCGGTCTTCCTCCCTATCGAAACACACCTATCCCCATTGTTGTTTGTCGCGCTACCACGTTACGCCTCCACGTTATTATTTAAATCATTCGACTGCGGATTTTATGTAAATATATTATAGTACATGCAGATATAATTTCAATTAGACGGAGTGTACAGATTCAAAGAATTGAATAGCATCCATCGGATTTGTATGGAGAATAAAAATTGCATTAATTTCAAGGAGCTACAAAATTAAAATAATTTAATGCATAAAATAAAATAATTTAATTGCAATTAGACGTAGCGTAAAGATTCAAAGATTTGAATAACATCCATCGGATTAATATGCAGAATAAAACATTGCTGTAATTTCAAGGAACTACCAAAAATACCACAAAATTGAAATAATTTAATCACTGTAATCAAAGTTTTAGAGGCGAAGCTTACTGCGGTGATGATTTCTCGAACTCGTTCGGTTCAACTGAATTTACGACAAAATCAAATTTTAAAATAAAATAATTGTGTTACCCGTGAAGACGTGGCAGTCAACGCGTTAACAAGTTTAACTCGTTGGAAATGATACGAGTGTCCTCGATTTTCTGTTCCACATTTGATCCGATTTCCGTAATAAGAATGACCTGCTAATAAGATTTACAATATTCGCGAAAGATCGAGCCAGTGTATGGATACCGGTTGGCTCTAATAAAGTGTTCTGACACGCTCGCAGTGACGTGAAAACTGCACAGCCGCTCGGATACGCGAGCCACGTTAACTATCCGCAGGGTAATTAGTGTCGGGACCGATTTTATGCGTTCACGGTGACCGCAACCGAGTAAGCAAGGAAAATGTTAATGATCGCCGGGAGAACTTCCTCCCGATAAGATTATTCATTCAGGAAACGAGAGATTCCATTAAATCACGATTTTTCCAAATGGAAGCCCGAATTATCATAAATATCTCGACGCAACGAAAAAGGCCACCTTCCAGCAGAGACTGTGCTTATTTGCCAGTGGAAACAGTGTGCAACGGACAGACAGACAGTACTCCGCTGCAGGTTCACCGAACGCTGAAATTCGATTTTTCAGCGAGCTCGAGGAAAAGTTCTTCGATCGGTTTTTCCGCGTAGAATCGATTCCGAAGCGAGGAACCGCTATCGTCTTGTAGAATATAGAACGATCCGGAAGAAGTTCAGGTTCGACGCTCGCTGAAAGTGAGACGTCGAAGCTGCTTAAACGTCGCCAGTCCCTTTTAGCGAAAAACATATGCGAAACGCAAATTTGATGCAGCAGTTCAATATTTCAGCTGTAATTTTGTTTTTCGAACTCGTTCGCTTTCGACGCTGCTACGCGAATGTTCAATCTGCGAAGTCAAAAATCACCATTCGTCCTGTTGTTTCGGAAAATCAAGCTGGACAGCGGACCATTATGCGAAATAAAAATTTTCTACCTGAATTGCAACGAACTGGAGTGAACGAAAATTGATTTGATGCGTGTAATAGCCTGAAAATAATAGAACGCTGCTTTTAAATTGTTCTAATGGTTTTACTGTATCGAATTAATTATCCACCAGGATTCTGAACAATTGTGTTCTCAGAGGAAGCTTAGAAGTCATTCCTTATATAACAATCTTAATCATCGGATTATGTTATTGGGGCGAATGATCGATTCGCTATTGTAATCGCCGTTAAAGGATCCATTGAAAGATCCGTGGACCATGTACTTCCAAAAATTACGAAAAAATGGCAGATGTTAAACGCATTGGGGGCTTTCATTTCGACGTCCACAATATGAGTTGAACTATAATGAATTTACAATTCTAATTTGCACCGTTGGGTTCAAGATGGAGTAGGTGCACCTTCCTTTCCGATTCGAAAGGCATTCGAAAGGCTGCTTCAGGCTCTACTTCGAGATAAAAGAATTGCTACCAGAGAGTCGGAGAAGGAGAAAGCCATACACTAAACTCCCATGTTGTACGTATATTTTGAATATCAATTTTCAATATGAACATATACCTCGATGGTGTTCAACGTGTTAATGACTCCATCGAAGTGAAGTTACACTCGAAACGTCCTGCGCGTACATAATGAAAAATATACGGCTAATTACACACATTTGCCAGAACGATAGTTTTAGTTCTGCACTCTCGTACTCCTCTGCGTAGTTCCGGTGCGCGTCGGAGGCGTCGTTAGCAATCGGGCTACCGATTCCCGGGCAAAATTCTAGCCTCGAAAAAAAAAAATTCGTCTTACGTAACCCGCATACATAATGCATGGCCGCGCGATTTCCATTTCAGAGGCTGACCGTATCTCGGCGGGTTCATCGTACCGCGTCCATGAATGGGGAACCGATACATTAATGAAAACGAGAGAGACATGCTCGAACACGGACTCCTCTTGGCCCGAGGAACTCTCCGCGAGTAGGAACTTGACCCGTCGTGGAAACCTTTGAACCGGGAACTACTGCCAAAACACGGCTAGCCGATTAATCAACCACGGGACGTTTTTACGGTTTTATAGGCAGTAGTCGCGTCTAGGTTCGCGTCTGGGGTTGTTAGCCCCCTCCGACTTCGCCGAGACTCGTAGACAGAATGGGCTGAGGCAGACAGAAATATTTAACACGCGGAAAAATCTGCCGACAGCGTGGAACAACAATTTCGGGTTAGAATGACGGGTTAGATGTTCACGAATTATTCCAAAAATATGTGCTACAGAGAGATATATTTATCGCACGTGTGTCATTAGCGATTGTCATTTACAATCTAAGGGTAGGAAAGTGGAGAATGAATTTGAACGAAGGAGAGCTTAACAGGACGAATTTAACATCGACCGTTGCACAAGTTGCTCGTTCGAACGTTTCCTCTACGATTAATAGTTTCCGAGATAAACGTGCAAATATGCAACCCCCAACTTCCGAGTTCATTTTTCAACCCCTGAATATGAGTGATGGCCACTAGGAAAAAATACGTGTAGAACATTTTTGCTACATCGTGTGCGAGTTTCACATGTTTAAACGAAATCCTTATTACAGAACAATTATTTGATATTATATCGAGTATTCCGTATGTTTTTAAATTTTTCCCAGGATTGCAAGGATGTAATTCGAAGATGGGGTTTTTTAGTAGTCAAAAGCGCTAGATAAAAGATCAATCTAGACCGCTGTCTCCGTCAAAATTCCTATTTTTTAACGTTTACGAGGTAATTTGCATTATTCGGCAGCACGTAGGTGTCGCAGGTTTAGGTTTCGAAATAATGCAAATTACGCTTCGTAAACGTGAAAATAGAACTTTTGAGGGAAACAGCGGTTTAGATTGATCTTCTATTCAGCGCTTTTGATCCCTCCCCAACCCCTCAACACGGTGTACGATCCTGCACGCGGTCGAGGGGTTAATTTTCGTAGAAGTATTTTTTGAAGTGGTGCGAGTCTGCCATTGTCAGACAATGGAAATTGCGAGGAAATTGAATTAAAAGAGGGGGAATTTAGTACGAAGCCTTTTAAGCGTCGGGTCCGAAGAGACCCGGGCTCGTAGCGTGGTCAAGGGGGTAAGTCTGCTTTAGGCTCGCTACGGTTACGGCTCTAACGAAGTTTTTCCACGCGAGGAAGCCTGCACTCGACTTCTTTAGGTGCGAACTTCCGTGCCCCGTTCAATTATGTAACGCTTCTACAATGAAGTCGAAGCTGGTTGGCGAGCAAAATACCCCGGGATGCATTGTGTCGGAGATAATGTATAACTCCGTTCCCGAGAAAGGAGACTTACGGTTCACGGTGCAGCAACCTGTGGAAAACAAAAGGGCAGACAGCGATTTTTACGAGCCGGGGAACGGAAGACGGTGATTCGTTCGTCGACAGGGCGCATTTAAAAATCGATGGCTATTGCCGCTGATTATTCTATCGCCCTACTTCGACCCTCGTTCGCAAACCCAGACCCTGTATTGAACAAGTGCCTTTGACTTCTGGAACTTCTCCAACAAGGTTGCAAACGTCAGTCTGCCGATGAACTTTCCGATCGAGGAGGCGTTCATTAAAATTATCGAGTTCCTCGAAGATCCGACGAACTTACTCGGCCAAGAATTTTTTGAAAATTTACGGAAGAGAGTGCCGAAGAAGAAAGTTTGATTGCTGGTAGTCGTTTTACGTTTTCCGCGGCGCAGACGATTTTGACTTACGGGAACGAGGAAACAGAGTAGAGCAATTATGTAGTATTACCGGCTCTGTTTTCTCGTGAATTGATTCTTGAAACGAAAATTATAAAACGGGGTTCAGAAATTTTTAGGCCTCCAATTTTTTAAGCATCAAATTTTCTGAGCCTTTAATTAGCTGGGGCTCGAATTTCGTAGGTTCAGAATTTCTTAAGCCCCGAATTTCCTAGGCCGCGAATTTCTTAGGCTCCGAATTTCTTAAGCCTTGAATTTCCTAGGCCCCGAATTTCTTAAGCCCTGAATTTTATAGGTTCCGAATTTCTTAAGCCCCGAATTTCCTATGCTCCGAATTTCCTAGACCCTAATTTCGTTAGCCCTGAAATTATTAGGCCCCGAATGTTACGAGTCGCGAATTGTCCCCTAATTTCGGCTCACCAGGTAGACCGAGCGAACCTGTGCGTGCCTGTGGGAAGCGTTGCGAATAGGCGCGAAAGAAAAGCGTGTGTTAAAGGAAGAAAGCGTGGTGTGAAGCGAAAGGGGATGAAACAGGCTCGGTGAAAGGGTGAAAGGGAGGCAAAGGCAAGTGGAAGCAAACGGTTGCGCGAGGGTGGAAGCTGAAGTCAAAAGAGGAAGAGAAGAAGGGCGAGAGGGGCAGGGACAGAGGTTGATAAAAAAGCAACGCGAGAGATGGGCAACGAAGATTGAAGCAGCAAGGGCTGAAAGGGGAGGAAGCAGAGAAGAAGACAGATGCGGAAGGGATGCGAGAAGGGTGTAGAGGGGAGTGTCGAGAGCGACCGGAACCGAGAAAGAGGGAAAAGACAAACGCGTTTGTCCGAACCAACTATTCTGTCTGCGTGTGTATGCATGCACGCGACCTGCGTTGCACGTGCCGGTGACTTGCATATGATACTTGCATATGAGACTTGCATATGAGACTTGCATATGAGACTTGCTTGCGTGTCTCCGCGAACTCAGTCGCGTAAGGGACCCGGCTCAAAGTAGAACGTAGTCACGCGCTGATTTTCTAATAACCCACCAACATTTCATTGATTGGTAATCGTCACGGTCCGCCGACTATACGACCGGGGAAACGCGAACCATGCGCTCGTGAAATCCTGCGATCGCAGTGCTGAGAACAATTTTTGTTCGTTCGCTCCATTTACATCGAAGTGAAATTGCATTTTTATATCCATATCTAATCGTCAAGGGAAACGTGGCCAGACGGTACCCGCAAATTTTCTTTAACCCATTTCAGAAAGTTCTGAAGAAGAAATCTTCTAAATCTAACTAGACTGTGGATTTTATGCATTTATAGCAAAACTGTTCTCAACTGGCTCCCACAACTTATAACAAATGCAGAAGATTTTTATTTTGCACGTAGGAATAACCTCTGAGAACAGAATCTCGTCTAATTTGATTTTACGAATTGTTTGATTTTACGAGTTGTTTGATTTTACGAGTTGTTCGATTTTACGAATTGTTTGATTTTACGAATTGTTTGATTTTACGAATTGTTTGATTTTACGAATTGTTCGATTTTACGAATTGTTTGATTTTACGAATTGTTTGATTTTACGAATTGTTCGATTTTACGAATTGTTTGATTTTACGAATTGTTTGATTTTATAAATTGTTCGATTTTACGAATTGTTTGATAGACAATCGACTGCATCACACGCGAACCGGCCGCGTCAGGAATGGCCGAGCACGTCTTCGAGTTCGCACGTCGCACCACGTGTTTTTGGTGTCGATTATGGTCGAGGGAGACAGCTCCGAGACAACTCTGACTGGAGCCACGCCTTCCAGCGGTGTGCGAGCGCCGACACCGTGTCGGAGCGTCGCGTTTCGACGATTAACGTTCCCGCGTGACTGACTTCTTGAACCCGAAATTATTGGGTCTAACGACTGCGTGATCCTGCTTCGAGACAGCGTTATCGGCGCGGCCTAACGAATGATCATGTTCCCGGTTTCCAAGCCCGTGACCTCCGCCATGCTGCCTTCGCTCTGGTCGCTTTTGTCACGCTCGTTCGCGAACCAAACAGAGAGAGAGTTACTTTGGAAATGCGACGGGCCAGTAACGAGCGGCTTTTTGCCGAGGGGTTGCTTGACGAAACCCTCCGCATCGAGAATATTCTCTATCCCCTTTTTTCTCCTTTCGATCCTAATTAACGCGATTAATTGTCCCCGCGCTTCGATCCGACGAACTAATTACACAAGTCTCTATCTCTGTGTGCGCGCGTGTGTGTCTCGTGGTTCGTTAATATCGCGACAGTCGATGAGCGACCGGTAAAAATCGTTCCTAAGATATTCGCAAGGTCGTCGATGTTGTTGCAGTTATTGTTATAAAATAATAGCCGCGCGAGAGGACTCTCCCGATCCTATCAGCGAACGGTTAATGCGTTTACAAGCGGATGGAGAACATTCGGAACTTTCGTAACGAAGTTATCATTGTTCCACTGCCGCGAAGAACGATTTCCCATTTGCACCGCGATATTCCCCCCTTCCCGAATCGGATAAAAATGATAAATACCTTAGGCGAGGAAAGATCAAACGGGAATTCGATAAATGCGAATATTATTCGAACCGTTTATACGCTGGAATGAAACACTTTGCTCCGTTATCAATATACAATATGGAACCTTTGGAATCCCTCTTTCCTCCGGGCGAGCTTGTTAACGATAAAATAGATCGCAGGGCGGGAGAAGTTAAATCGGTCGGACGATATAAACGCTTCTTTCGACAATTTTTGGACGCTAGTAAATTACCCCGAAACCGATCTGTAAAAATTCGGAGTGACAAGATGTTTCCCGTTTTGTTGATTTTCGGGGAATTCGGGACGCTATAAATATGCGGGATCCAACAATCGTACGGAGGATCTATTTCCATTTTTCGTATTTACGATAATAGTTTCGTGTGTGCAGTTTAACCGGACGTATCGGTTTTGTTTACCTGGGTACATAATTTATACAGTATACAGGGTGTTCCAGCTGATGTGGTCTCTTCGAATGATGATGATAAATACTCATGGTTTGAGCAGTCGGAAGAAACTTTTTCGATACGGTTCACTATTGAAGAGTAATAGTGATAGCAATGGTAAAAAAATGTAATACACATTTTCACTAGATTATGTTCATTTCGTGTTTGTAGCAGTTTGCTAGAGGAACTCGCAATTGTTGTCCAGTGCAAAGTCGATAAGACTCGCACAACTTCAAGAAAAAATTATTTCAATGTCGAGTCAGCCTCGAGGTGCATTTCATTAGCAAACGGATGAATTCAATGTGTAAGAAGATGAATTCAATGTGTAAGAAGATGAATTCAATGTGTAAGAAGATGAATTCAATGTGTAAAAAGATGAATTCAATGTGTAAAAAGATGAATTCAATGTGTAAAAAGATGAATTCAATGCGTAAAAAGATGAATTCAATGTGTAAAAAGATGAATTCAATGTGTAAAAAGATGAATTCAGTGTGTAAAAAGATTCTGTAAGGCCTGCAAGACTCAATTGTCGAGTGCAAGACTCAATTGTCGAGTGCAAGACTCAATTGTCGAGTGCAAGAGCTGCGCTAGGGTTCGCAAATTCTTTAAATCCCTGCAGTATGTCAAGTTGCACCAGCTCGTTCTTGCGCTAACTGCATAAAATAAAAGAGAGGCAACAATTCGGCCCTTAAAGAGCTACAACCGAAGACGCCGCGTGTGTACATCTTTGAAATCGTGGTCGCGGATACGCGGAATCGAGCGATGCAGAAGTTGGTAAAAGCGCGTGGTGTAAAATCGAAGGAATTCGGTGTTGCGGTGGTGTTGGGTCTTCCGATAGCGAAACGCGGAACGGTTATCATTGGGAAGCGTCTGCTGGTGTGCCCGATTACCGACGCGGACCGTCCGGCAAACAAAGCGTTTCATTAAACGAGCCTGGGGCTGGGCGGCGAGGCAGACCGAGGCAGAGCGAGGCAGAGCGAGGCAGGACGAGAGTTCGAAAACCCAGTGACACGGGCTTGAAAAAGTGAAAACGGCGTCGGCGCGGGGCTGCGCGGGTGGAAATCAGCGTGTGCCGGTGATTCCTCAAAAGCCTGGATGGAAAACGCGCGCTCGAAATTTCCCTCGACGCGACTGGATGACCGACAACACGCGCCGCTCTCTGGCTAGAGAGCGAGAGGTACGATAAGGGAACAAGGTACTCGTGTACGCATATATGTGTGTATATGTATATGTATATTTGTGTGTGTGTGCGCGTGGGTCTGTGAGGTGGGGATGCAGAAAGGGAGGACGAGTGCTGCCGCACGTGTTAATGGGATTTTACGAGCGACGCGTGGCGAAGGAAAAGCCGTTTCGCGAAATTAACACCCGCCGAAGCGAGTGAACTC
This sequence comes from Lasioglossum figueresi, assembly GCA_028455805.1. Classification (NCBI taxonomy): domain Eukaryota; kingdom Metazoa; phylum Arthropoda; class Insecta; order Hymenoptera; family Halictidae; genus Lasioglossum; species Lasioglossum figueresi. The sequence goes on from CM052197.1 coordinate 4,191,415, forward strand.
GTAAAAAAGTATAATCGATATTTTCGTACGGGCGTAAGTACTTTTTTCCCCACCGACGCCTCGCCCTATCTTTCTCTCTCTCTCTCTCTTTTCACCCCCTTCAACCCCTCTGTCTTCCATCGTAAGCATCGCAGGCGTTCACACTGAGTCACGTTCGCGCTCGCGCCACAACGAGCCATCCCCGCCGAGCGAAACATTAATTTGTTTTGCTCGTATCTCGGGGCTTAATATTTTTCATTAGGTGCTGTCTCACTCTCGCCCTCTCCTCCTCCCTTTCTCGCTTTCCTCGGCCGCTCTTCAAAATTCGCGGAGGTCCCCGAGACCCGGTGGAAACCCTTTCTGTACCCGCGCGAGGGTGTGAATTAACACTCGGCCAAAGGGTCCACGGCGTAATTAGGAGAGTCTTCGGCCCTTGCGAGTCGAACAAGGACTACCAACCCTTCGCGGTTTGCTTACGTGAAAATCTCCTCGACTGCCAGACTTCTTTTTACCCGCGTCATTAGCGCACTTGCGGAAACGTGTTTCGCGATTTTCATCTCTTTCGTATTCCATCTCGTTCCACGTATCAGCTCGATGTATTTAAAATTCTTAACCCTTTGTGGCCCAACGTGTTTCCTGTATTTCACTTGAGATCTTCCTACAAAACGGTATAAGTCCAGTCGTATTCCCAATGGTCTGGGATGCCAGACGCTGCGTTTTCAGAAAATGAATATTCAGATATACAAATTTTAGGGTGGTCGGATTAAGTCGATTTTATGAGAAAACGAAGGCTTTGAATACGAGATAAGTCATTTCATTCTGCAGCATAGTTTTCTTAAATAATCGCGTTTCTTATCGACGCTCCCGAAGGTGAACCGCGCGGTATTTGCATACCGTAGATGATTAAGTTGTTTACTGCTATATTGTCGATTGTGCGAGAACTTTTTCCTCGATGCTGCTGAAATCTAAAAATACACTACTCTAACGCACTAGATGAACACGTTTTATTTAATTATGTCTTGTTTTACAGTTCAGTTGCGTTCAAGATAACGAAAGACCAATGGGTGTATACGAAGCAGCTTCAAAAATATTAAGCACCTTCAAAAATATTAAGCACCTTTAATTGGGCAGTTGCAACAATGGTTCATCGTCCGAGGATTGACGCTGTTTCCACGAAAGGTAGGAAAGACACTTTTAAAAATTTAAAATAAAAGTTTATTGCGATGCATCGAAGGAAAATTATTCGATAACTGGTGGCACAACAGAAATGGGGGTGCATTTTGCGCAAAAAATACTGGTTTTTCCGAAATAGGTATACATGAAACCACGGAAGAAAATTATCCAAAATTCTCTAATCCAGTATCGGAAATCATCTCTAATTCAGTAAGCGTACTTTTGCGGACGCTCGCCTACTTTTGCGGACGTTCGCGTTATTTTATCGGACATTTGCGTACTTTTGCGGACGTTCTCGTTATTTTATCGGACGTTCGCGTACTTTTGCGGACGTTCACGTTATTTTATCGGACGTTCGCGTACTTTTGCGGACGTCCGCGTACTTTTGTGGACGCCCGCAGATTTCGGAGGCGTTCAGCCGGTGCGTGCGAAGGCGTGCTATTATTTATACAGTTAGGAAACGGGGCGTCGTGTTTTTTAGAAGACAGGATGTCCGGGTTTAACGACCCTAGCACCTGGCAACCCTTCTGCCGCGGCATATAATTACCCGCGGGGCACACACGCCACTGTAACGCGCATCTCCTGCTGCCGGCGCGGAACCTGAGAACGTGGAATATCGTCCTCGTCACGGTCGCGGATCTCGAGGAATCCCACTATCGTTTTCTTCGCGTTTCCGCGAACTGTCGTTGATCGATCGCTTGACCCCGTATACAGATTCCTGGTTTACAGATCGCAAACACACCAGCTGCGACCAGTTGCGCGATTACCGGAACCGGATCGCTTCATCCTCCATTAATTCGCGACCTGGGGAACCAGTCGGTCTGGGATCGGTCCAAGTCGGGCCGAGACGGTCGCTTGGGTGGGACTTCGGGACATGGATAATTCAACCCTTGAAATTTTCACCTGTTAACCGGGGTGGACTAGTCCACTTGTCCATTCGTGTGCGAAGTCGACTTTCAATCCTCTTTTCAATTTCATCAGCGACTCTGTATCGAGCCACAGAATTCGTTGACTGGAAGTTCAGGGAATTAAACTGCTTATTTTGATTCAGATCAAATTTTTAGCCGGATTTTTTATTCCTATGTTAAGGACTATTTATCTTAAGAATTAATTGGACAAATTTGGCAAACTTATTTAAAGCAAATATTAGATTGTACCATAAATAAGTTCGATGGGAAGCACAATGATGTGTTCATACTCCAAGGATTCAGCGAATTAAGGGGACCATTTATACAGTTTATAGCATACCCTTTTCTAATTGTATTCGAAGCGATTAACATATAGAACTCAACGAGTTCCAAATCATTTCAACCAAGTTCCAAATCATTTCAACCGAGTACGACTTTTGTTAATTCGCAAACGAACTAGAGCTATCGCGAAACCATTGTCGCTCAACAGCAAGGGTGCGGGATGCGCGTTCTCATGTCTCAATAATGCAAAGATGAGGCTTTTCGGTAGTGAAAAGCGCTAGATAAAAAATCAATTGTGTCCGCGATCGTCCCGAAAAGTTCTATTTTTACGTTTACGTTGTCGCAGCTTTATGAAAATAGTTACATGCTCAGCTGTATGCTTCCGAATAATGCAAATTACGCCTCGTAAACGTAAAAATAGGACTTTTGAGGGCGATCAGTGCCCAGATTGATCTGTTGTCAAGCATTTTTGCATCTTTGCATCTTTGCGATATCGAAAAATGAAAAGTCAGATTCCGGAGCCTTGCAATCCTGAAAAAACTCGTCTACTCGCTTAAATGCGAGATCGAGTAAACAGAACCTAATTGACTGGATCAAAGAGAACACGAAAAATCGCAGCAATCGAGGTCTCGCGGATGGCGGGGAGCCGTGGCCTGAGCAGAGTGGCGGCCACGGGACGCCGTAAAAATTGATCGGGTCGGCGCGCGTTCGTTCGGGCACGAATGAAAAATGAATTTAGCCTAGAAAGCGAGTATCTAGCTCGGCGGGCGTGCATAGAGTCGGACTATAGTTGAAAACTGCTTTCGAAAAATTGGGTCGCGTCGCGGCGCGCGGCGTTTAACCGGCGAGCGTGGGCCGCCCTTGAGCGTATCCGTTGCTCGTTTCCAGCATGAAAGTTTCACGACGAAAGAAAACGCGAACGAAGTTACCCTGCTCGACGCGGCGTGTCCCGTTTTATGGGAACGCCGCCCGCGCGCGCGTGCGTTTTTCCTCCCTCTCGACGTCGATAGGGCCTCTGATAGCCGAGTGGCATCGGGCTTCGTCGAGCGCGAGTCAAACAGAGGAGAGTCGACGTCGTTATCGTCTTTATTCCGGGAAAGTCGAGAGATTAATGGAACCGTTGGTGAACGAGCCGCGACGGTTCTACGAATAAATCGCAGCTTCGAGCGTCTCTCACTATTTCCCACCGAGGAATGCTCTATTTATACAGCAATGTCGCGAGCGAATTGAGAGCTCGAATTGAGACGCTCGCATTTCAATGAGTGCGAGCAAGTCCCGCCACATCCTCAGCTATCGATAAACGCACAACGCTGGCTAAATGTTCTTTATACCAGCCACCGAGGCAACCTCGAACCCTGCAAGCTACACCAAATCCTATCAACCTGACAGAGAATTCTCCAAACAGTTCGCTACCGTTCGATCTCCAGCCTTCTTACACTTCGAACAACGTCCAGATCTTTGAGGGACATCAACTTGGGATTTCTCAACTTATTAATATTATGGTTGTGTACTTAGAAGTTCTTCGCAAGAAAATGTCAATCTTCCAATGAACAAATGACCCTCTAAGGCTCTAAGCTTGATAGATTCAACTATCTAGTTAATCGAGGACCCCAGAGAACATTCGAATATATTTATTAAATTGTTTGCTCTTTAAACTGGTTGCCAACTACACCCGAACAAGATTCAGCAACTCTATCTACCTGCGATAATTCTCCAAAGAGTTCGCTACCATTCGATCTTCAAACACAACAATCCTCAAAACATTATCTAAAGATAGACCATGCATAGCTTGATCCTATTGTTCGTAGAATTCGCGAAAGGCTTCCCTCGGCTTTCAAACTTCTGCAGAGCGATTTATTTCTGCGCGAACAATTTTGTTTAAATGTTTATCGAGTTTGGTACGTGCTCCTGTGGAACGGTTTTCCAGGAGCCGTCGGTTCCAGAAATTCCGTTTCTTATCCCGTTTCTGGGATAGAGGACAGATGGGCTGCCACCGGGATCGGATTGAAAGAAAAGCGGGCAAGAAATACGTCGCCGGACGAGTGTTTCCATTTTCCTGCGACCTGGAGAGACGTCGACGGATGTTTCTTCTTATTTCTTTCGAAGTTGGAAGCCTGCGGGCCCCGGGGTTTTCTTGTTCTGGATAATTTCGCCGGGGAGTTCGATGCCGGGGACGAAATCAGTCACATTTCTGCTTTTGTTACCGTGAATTTACTTTCACAGGAACGGAAAAAATCGCTGGAAATCCTGGAAAAGCGTCGCAACAGTAATAGACAGGTTAACCTGCGATATCGGGATAAGCGAAGAACAAGGAGTCGAACGCAACAACGTCATAAAACAAACCGCAGCACGGCAGCGTGACCACTGACGTTGCGTTTCGATCGCGCGACCGCCTCTCCGCCGTTTATATTTCAATCCCGCTGAAGGCACACACACACGCTCGCAGAAACACGCACGCGTGTCCCGTCGATGGAGAGAGAATCGTAAAAACGTTCGCGGATTTGTTCTTCCGGCAGAGAACGCACCTCGTTCCGCGCGGTCTTATCTTTCCCGGCGATCCTAAAACACCGCTTCTCAGCTGGTGAGTTAACAGCGACGCGAGGGTGCGCCCCTAATTCAACGAGCCAGCTCTAAACAACCGTTCTTCGCGCCGGCAAGCCGGAAAGAAAACGATTTCGATTTTCCCCTCTCCCGGACAACGATCCCATCTACGATCGCGCGGAACACCTGGATACAGGTGGCCGAGGACCGGGAAGCAGCTGTCTCTAATTCCTCCGACAGCAGTGGGAACTCACCACTTTTGCTACGCTGTTCGGTCGACGGTGAATCATTCCACGATTTCACTGTGGACGCGTTCTGCTTCGATCTTTCCGACACCCTCGGACCATCCTCTAGATCTAGATGGTTTCAAGATCATTTTATTGGTTTCACGCATTTTTGTTTTACACTTCAATTTAACTGATCGTCTTTCAGAATAATTACAAAACCTCGTCTCACGTTTTTCAGCCATTTTTGTTTTACATTTCAATTTAACTGATCGTCTTTCAGAATAATTACAAAACCTCATCTCACGTTTTACAACCCTTTTTGTTTTACACTTCAATTTAACTGATCGTCTTTCAAAATAATTACAAAACCTCGTCTCACGTTTTTCAGCCATTTTTGTTTTACATTTCAATTTAATAGGATCGTCTTTCAGAATAATTACAAAACCTCATCAAACGTTTTTCACCCATTTTTGTTTTACATATTCATTAAACGATCGTGTTTCAGAAAAATTGCTGAAGATCATCTCACGTTTGTCAGCCATTTACGTTTAACGTTTTAATTAACTGTTCGTCTTTTAGAAAAATTACAAAACCTCATCTCACGTTTTTCAGCCATTTTTGTTTTACATTTTAATTCATCGATCGTGTCTCAGAAAAATTGCTGGAGATCATCCGACGGTTTCCAGCCATTTTTTTCCATTTTAATTGAACCGACTGGGTCTCAGAAAAATTGCAAGAGATTTTCTCATTGTTTTCAGCCATTTTTGTTGTACATTTTAAATTGGTGTTGAATTGTAAGATAAATTATCATCTAATGGTTGCCAGGCATTGTTCTACACTTTTTATTGAACCACCTGTGTTTGAATTAAATTGTAATGCAATTATACAGGAAATAAACAGGAAAATGTGCGTCGAATTTAGTCCTGAATTCATACAGTGTGTGATTAAGGCTAGTTCTTTGAATTATAATCTCTTTGAAGAACAGAATCTCTCGAACGTGAATAAAGCTTCGCTAGAGGATTTAGTAATTTGCCATCTTCGTCGACAAGTCAGATTAGATTGATAACAGTATCGCTGATAAGAATTCCGACTATTTACAATAGATCTTACGAAGTCTGTCGGAAATACATCGTATAGAGCTGAATTGCTTGGAGGCGACACAGTCTGTAAAAACTGCGATAAAAATACTCTAATCCTAACAAGAATGAGGATCGATCAGGCCATTTAACTGCGACACTCGATGACTGCTACTGACACTTTCATAGACTCTTTCGTTTTTAAGAAATTGTTAGCAATTGTACAAGGTGATTTTATAAAATGTTTAGAGACATCAGCTAGGTAGCTAGATGAGCAACATCATCATTCAGAAAAGAATTGTTCGAACCGATGAAAAACCTGTCAATGGAGGTGCATTTAGAACGCTGTGAAGTAGTTGAAAAATTGTTGAACAAATTCGGAAGATTGCGGAGGGTGAAATTGTTAGCAATTATACAGGGTGATTCTATAAAACGTTTCGGGACATCAGCTAGGTAGCTAGATGAGCAACATCATCATTCAGAAAAGAACTGTTCGAACAGATGAAAGACCTGTCTATGAAAGTGCATTTAAAACGCTGCGAAGTAGTTGGCAAATTGTTGAACAAATTCGGAACGCAGCGGAGGATAAAATTGTTAGCTATAATACTGGGTGATTCTATAAAATGTTTTAGGGACATCAGCTAGGTAGCTAGATGAGCAACATCATTCAGAAAAGAATTATTTGAACAGATGAAAGACTTGTCTATGAAGGTGCATTTAAAATGCTGTGAACTAGTTGGAAAATTGTTGAACAAATTCGGAAGGGCAGCGGAGGGTGAAATTGTTAGCAATAATACAGGGTGATTCTATAAAATGTTTAGAGACATCAGCTAGGTAGCTAGATGAGCAACATCATCATTCAGAAAAGAATTGTTCGAACCGATGAAAAACCTGTCAATGGAGGTGCATTTAGAACACTTTGAAGTAGTTGGAAAATTGTAGAACAAATTCGGAAGGCAGTGGAGGGTGATTCTATAAAATGTTTATGAACATCAGCTAAATAGCTAGATGAGGAACATCATTAAAAAAAGAATTGTTCGAACAGATGAAAGACGTGTCAACGGAGGTGCATTCAGAACGCTGTGAACTAGTTGGAAAATTGTAGAACAAATTCGGAAGGCAGTGGAGGGTGATTCTATAAAATGTTTATGAACATCAGCTAGATAGCTAGATGAGCAACATCATTCAAAAAAGAATTGTTCGAACAGATGAAAGACGTGTCAACGGAGGTGCATTCAGAACGCTTTGAACTAGTTGAAAAATTGTAGAACAAATTCGGAAGGCAGTGGAGGGTGATGCTATAAAATGTTTATGAACATCAGCTAGATAGCTAGATGAGCAACATCATCATTCAGAAAAGAATTGTTCGAACCGATGAAAGACCTGTCTATGGAGGTTCATTTGAACCGCTGTGAAGTATTTGAAAAATTGTAGAACAAATTCGGAAGGCGGTGCAAGGTGATTCTATAAAATGTTTATGAACATCAGCTGGATAGCTAGACGAGCAACATCATCAAGAAAAGAATTGTTCGAACATATGAAAAACCCGTCAATGGAGGTGCATTCAGAGCGCTGTGAACTAGTTGGAAAATTGTTGAACAAATTCGGAAGGGCATCGGAGGGTGAAAGCGCGAAGATGAGTAGGGGGGTTGCAGATCCGTGTCAATGCTCGGGGAAGTTGTCGGTCGTGAATCGCGCGGGCGAAGCAGCAATCAGGTGTCGAGCGGTTTCAGCGGTGCGGTGGCGCGCGATTAGGCGGTTGCGTTTCCGCCCCTGGCGCGACTCGTCTTTTGTTTTCCGGCACGATGACTCGGCGTGGTTCCGGGGAGCGCGCGCCCGCGAGAGAGATCACCCTCTCCGGTGTGCTCGACGTCGCGTCGCGGCCGCCCGCGCTCGCGCGACCGATCCGCGTTGCAGGCCGAAAGGAAGAACGGTTGGAAAAAGGCCGTGTGCGCGTCGGCGTCGCCGGGTGGCGGCATTCTAAATTTAGGAGGAAGTATTGATTTTACAATTTGGACCCCTCCCAAAGTAAAAAATAAACCAAGCCAAACGTACTCTACTTTGATAGAGTGCCTCTCCTCTGCGCGGCTCGTTTCGACGCACGGCCGAGACGGAGATACAAAAAGGGAAACATGGAGGGGGGTTGGTGGCTGCCGGCTGCCGCGGGAACCAGGGGGTGAACCCTCGTCTGGGGGGAGGAGACGAGACGAGGGGGGAGACCGGGGAGAGAAAAAGAGAGAGAGAGAGAGAGAGAGAGATAGATAGAAATGAGGGTGACGAGAGGGTGAAACGAAGGGGGTGGTTCAGCCTGCCAGCCTAGTTGAAGGGTGAAACAGAGAGTGGGAGGGAAGAAAAGAAGAAGATAGCGATTGCCAGGGAAAGTGAGGGGGTGTAGAGAGAGCCGAGAGCGGCGCGGCTCGGCTCGGCTCGGCGCGGCCGAAGGTAGAGGGAAAGGAACGAGGAAAGAAAGAAAGAAAGGGTGGAGGAGAACAGAGGGGCTGCGTGGGTGGGGAACACCGAGGGGGTGTGGGTGGGTTGAAAGAGGGTCGGCTGGGGCGAAGGACGGGGGTTGGTAGAGGGGCGGAGGGAGAGTGGCGAAATACCGTAGTTCCAGCCTGCTAAGAAACAAAGAACAGAAAATTGATCGTTTGTTAAGTTTTATGTTCCCCGGGGCCAGGCGAGGGTGGTCTACACCCACACACCACCCTACACCCACCCCTTTCTCTCTCTCTTTTCATCCCTCTTTTTCCCTCGAGTCGTTTCTCCGCCGTATCCCGCGCTTCCATCGTGAGAGCTCTCTCTATCTCTCTCTATCTCGGTCTCTTTTCTCTGGCCGGCGACGCGCAATAAGACGAATAGAGGAAATTCTCCATCCGACAACGGGGGTGGGACGGCGGTAGGGGGTTGCAAGGAGGAGGTGGGCACGCAGAAAAACGCGCAGAGGGAAAAAGCGCCGTGGTGTGGGTCGGGGGCGGTCGACGGGGGTGGGCGAGAGCAGCAGGACTGGGCGCGGAGTGATAGAGAGACACGTGTACGAGGAAAAAAGGGGCCGGGGTTGGGGGTGGACGACCGGGCATCGTGAAAGTCAATGGAAGCTGGACGAGATTGCCTTCGTCGTCTGTTGTCGTCTGCTCTCGCCCGGTTTTTCTGATGGGGATGAAGTTTAATTACGAGGAAACACGTTTATTGGACCGCGATGCTTTTTCACCCGTCCTCGCTGGACCGCGGAAATCTTGTCGAAATTCCTCGAAAAATACTCTCCGAGAGCCTCTCTCCTCTCCGGATCGAAGGTAAATTGATTCGCGTTGCATGGGAGCCTCTCTCCGACAAGCTACGGCGGGCTCCGGTTATTTGGTTAACGCGTCAGGATTATACTTTGTTCTACGTGTCGCGAGCAGAGTCTCACGGTAAAGGTAAACAAATGCACCGTAGTTGCCGCTTCAGCGCGAACGAGCTCGAGTTATGTTTCGCAGATAGCTTGGAGAAGGGTGTACGCTGCGCAGGTGATGTACCGACTAGACGCGGTCGGACTACAAATAATTAGAAATAATTACAAGACATTACGAGGGGTCACGTGTTGGCTCGGAATTGAAACTGCTGTTGAAGGGTCCGTTGGAAAGTCCGTAGATCGTAGACTTTTAAAACTTATGGAATAATCGCGAAGAGAGAGAGCTGTCCGTTTGCGATCTTGTTCTTAGCGCTCCGTCGCGAATAAACGTCCGTCTCGATGGATGGGAGAGCGAAAAACCGGTGTATTTTAGAATTTTCGAGCGGAGGCGGTCAAGGGGTCTCTCCAGGAGTCGACGACGGGTGAAATTAGCGCGTTGAAGGGGGCGGGAGAGCGCGAGCAACTGCGATATAGGGGAGAGAGAGCGTCCACGCGTCCGCGGAAAGTGAAAATGGAACGGCACGCGTCTCTCGTTGATAATACAATGCACCTGTAACGCGTTAAACGACGCGGAGTTGAACGACCAGGCGGCGGCGGTAGCTCTGAAAAAATTTTAAAGCGTGAAAGAGAGCCCGCCAGCCGCCAGCGGCTCTCTCCCGTGTACAAGAGGGAAAGGGATTTTAAAGCGAATAGGAAACTATCGAGCCCGAGCGAAGGGCGGCCGGCTGTCGTCGTTTAAGGGTCAACCGGCACGGCGCGGCGTGGCGAGGCGGCGGCGGTGGTGGCGGCTGCCCGTTACAATTACTCCACAAACGCCCCGGAACTTTCACGGGAAACGAAAGTGACGCGCGATGGTAATTCCCAACGTGCCGCTCGTTCCCATATTATTTTTTCGTAATTAATTTTTCATTCGACCGGCACCGTTCACCACGCGAAATCATCCCTTTCGAGGGAGACAAGAAAGGTCTCGTCCTGGTCCCCGGCAACAAGGGTTCGCTGATTTTTCAACTTTTTTTTCGCATTCGACGAAACGATCAATCAACTCCCGCGCGCGAACGAGATTTTAGCCGGATTTCTAGAGAGAATGGAGGCCGTATTGAAAAATTTCAGACACTGATTGATTGCTCGTGTTTTACTTCGTTTACTACCTCGCTCTCCGGGAAAAGATTATCCTTTTCGGTGACGTTCTACAGGCGTCGAAATCGACGCATAAAAAGGCGACAATTTGCCCAAAGGAGTAAACGATAATTTATACAGTTGCGGACAATAGTTTAAGACGCTCTAAAAATGACGATAACTGTTTTAATATTGCACTATACGATTTGAACTTTTTTTGGGAAGCTAGAGCAATTAGTTTACCGCAGGATGTGAAAAGAAATTTTTTCAAAAATTGTAGAAAAAATAGTATAAGTTGCATTTTCAACTTTTTTATGAGGGTCTATATTGGAAATTTAAAGAATACGTTTCGTCGATCGGTGTCAATTATATGCACTGTGGAAGTGTCATTGAAATCGGTTGATTCGGGAAAAACCGACTGACATCGAAGAATGTAAGAATCCTTAGATTTATTGCAGTTGGAGGTCGAAAATCGTGAAAATCTGCAATTTTTATCGTCTTTAAACGTTTGTAGCTCGCTGCAACGTCGACCGATTTTGACGAAATTTTCAGAATATGTTTAATTGTCACGGATTGACAAGACGTATTTTTAAAATTTTCAATATAGGCCCACATAAAAAAGTTGAAAATGCTATTTTTAGTATTTTCTCAACAATTCCGATCAATTGCAATTTTTGAAACAATTTCTTTTCACATCCTGTAGTAAACTAATTATATTTTTGTACGTAATGTTCAACAGACTGCGGATTTGAATGCAAATTAAAAATTGTCTGCATCGATTGCGAGGAACTCGAGCAATATACAACATACATAATTCATTAATTAAACTATATGCTGGAAGTAACCCTTAAAAATACCGCAAATTTTAGTCGAAGTTGTTCTCGTACAACAAGTCCTCGACTTACTGATTCGTTCCAGCGCTTCCCGCGTAAGTGGAATTAATACGATCTGCTTTGTACAAACTATATGCGTGTGCTCGTTTGAGAGGAAAATTCAAACAGACCAACTATTTAAAAAATTTATCTCATTCGTCGATAGCTGAATGCCTGCGCTGTACACAAGCAAACACTTATCTTCGCTTCCGACACATATGTAACGACAAAGCTCTCGTTTCAGCAATCAAGAAAAAGAATTTTACAGTTCGGAATTGGTTTTCTCATTCGCTTCAAAGAATCGCGCGTATCTACGTTGGCGATCAATGATCAGCTGTGCCATCGCTGGCACACACTTTCCAACAATCCGCGTATCTATAAATCCAAGTAAAACGAATCCGCGAAAGTCGAGGACTTACCGTATTTAAATTCTCCAATGTTTAACTTCGGACTGTCGGATAACTGATCCTTTGCACTCGGAGCTATTTTAACTGGAAAATTAAACATTTCTTTCGATCTAGAATATTTCCATTCTGTACGATTCTTTAAATTTGGTTGATATGAAATTGATGTAATAATAATAATTTGCTTTATTTCAGCCTTACAGCTAAGAAATGTGACTTGGTTTCATTAGCCTATCTGTACAAAACTATCTTATTTCACGCATTCGGTCCATACCTTCTCTCATTCTTTTTTCTATGTCTCTCTCATTCTTTTCTGTCTCTCTCATTCCTACCCTGTCCTACTCTTTCAGCATCCTAATTATCACTAACCTACTTAATTCCCTACTTATTGCTTCCCTCCCCATTCCCTAACTTTTGCATTGTTTGTTGGTTTGGTATGTTCTTTGGTATACTTATGCTCTCTTTTCTCTCTTTTCCCTATTTTCCCTCAACTTCTACAACCACTCTTCAACATTTCTGTCTTCTTTCCCCGCTCACTACATCCTCGAGCCCTGATCATTTCCCCCATTATCCTGCAATCTCTTGTTAAATGCTCTAGGCTACCACACTTGTCCCCACACAGGTCGCATCCTCTTGCCTCTTCCTCCAGAATTTATTCCAGTTCTCTGAATTTCCGCATCTTACTCGCGCTATGAGCTTATGACTGTCCCCTCTACCCTCCTTACTCAGATATTCCGGCAGCATTCCTATCCTAATGTATTTCTATTTTTCGTTGTATTTCGACTGCTCTATCCTCGTATGCTGTTCTTCCTGTTGTATTTCTCTGTCTCTACCCTTTAACCTCTCCTAACCTCCCCCTCAAAATTGATGTAACACTTCACACAATACTTAAACGTTGAATAATTGATTCGATACCGACAGATCTAATAATGTAAACAATATTTTAATTGATAGTACAGCAATTATCAATGTCGCCACAGAGGCGTCGCTCGAGTGCTAAGGGTTAATTAACCGTTCGAGTCCCAAGCAGCGCGATCGCGCTGTTCCGATTTTATGTCGAGAAAACCCAGCACATTTCGGGCATTCTGGACAACTGACGGTGCAGTCACCGACGTAAATCACGCAGCTCCTTTCTTAAAATGTAAATAATACATTTGGACCGTTTATTTTGAAAGTGGTGTAAGTCGATTTTAAAAAGAAATGAGACGTCACATAATTTGTGGTTAATTTAGTGTCAATTTTTTATTTGATGAAGACATAACTCGAACAACAACAACCATCGAGTTTCTACAATTAAAATTTAATAAATTAAAATTAAATTAACCACGAATTATGTGATATCTCATTTCTCTTTAAAATGGACTTACACCACTTTCAAAATAAACGGTCCATTTTACAATAGGTACAACACTACAATAATAGTACAATTAAAAAAAAGAAGCGCCGTCGCGCTGATTGGGATTTATCGAAATAAGAAAAAGAAGCGCCATCGCGCCGCTTGGGTTCTTTCGTACTCGTTTAGAGAAAGCGGGGTCGCGTTGTTCGGGGATTTTTCGACAGTGTTTTTTCAATACCCCTTGGGACTGAAACGGTTAAAAAGTTGACCGAGCAAAGCGGTGGCGTACCAGGTTAGCGGAGCCCCGATACAGTAATCCTAGTGAACATAAAAAGCTCCCACCGATCGCGTTGCACCCCGATAGAAGTCTTTGCTTACCTTGTGCGCTCTGAGAGTCTTGCCCTCGCAGGCGAGGGTGACATCGCAGAACACCTGCCGCTCGAGCAGCTGTGAGAACATGGTCTGTAGGTTGCTGTGATGGTACTTCCATCGTAGACAATACTGTTGGGGAAACATGTTGGACGATGACGTCGCGGGAGGTGTCGTTACTGAACTGCCTCGTTGCTGAAGCATGCGCGAACCTGCCTCGGCCGCTAGCTGAACACGTTACCGTGCTTCACCTTAATCCCGTCTGCTAACCCTGTCACGCTGGAACAATCGGTCGACATCAGCAAATCGAAGCGCGGCAACGATTCGATATACATATGTTAAAAAGATGTATACGAGGTGTGACGAAAAAGTAAAGTGACCTTTTCAATTTCGCGGGATACCTACAGTCGATTTTTGTTTTCTTTCTTTTCTTATGCTGGTACGCTCGTCCCGAACATACACGTTCACGGTTTCAGCTGTATAGCATTTTTTGTTTGTTTGCGAGAAGCATAAAGGTTAGAAGTGTTTCGCGTGTTTCGGCGAAGTTTGTTCCGAAACTGCTTAATTTTGACCAGAAGAAACGTCGCACGAGCATCGCTCGGGAGCTGTTGAGCGACGTCAACGATGATCATGATTTGCTCAAAAGGGTCATAACTGGTGACGAATCATGGGTACATGGTTATGGCGTCGAAACCATAGTCCAATCGCCCCAATGGAAGTCCCCGGAAGAGCCAAGACCGAAAAAAGCAGGCCAGGTTCGATCAAACGTCAAGGTTTTGCTCACTGTTTTCTTCGATTATCATGGCGTAGCGCATCAGCAGTTCTTATCACAAGGTCGTACGGTTAATAAGGAGTATTACCTTGAAGTTATGCGCCGTTTGCGTGAAGCGATACGAAAAAAACGCTCGGAATTTCGGAAACACGATTCATGGATTTTGCATCGCGATAATGCACCTGCTCGCGCATCGTTGCTTGCGAGCAATTTTTTGGCCAGAAACAACGCCACATTCGTGCCTCGGCCACCATATTCACCGGATTTGGTCCCCTGCGACTTTTTCCTGTTCCCAAAACTGAAGAGACCCATGAAAGGACGGAGATTTGCAACGATCGAGGAGATTAAAACTGCATCGCTGAAAGAGCTCAAAGCTATACCAAAAAGTGCTTATCAGAAGTGCTTCGAGGATTGGAAAAAGCGCTGGCACAAGTGTATTATATCTGAGGGGGATTACTTTGAAGGGGACAACATAAATATTGACGAATAAATCAATATTTTTTGATAAAAATAAAAAGTCACCTTACTTTTTGATCACACCTTCTTTTTGTGGAAAATCTAACCCGAATACCATGGGGAGTATTTCAGATTTTTATTGCTTGTTTATGGAACTTTTACACCGACATGCTCGTCACGTTTTCTGATTAACACTTTACCTACCGGAAACCCATTAACCCTATGCACTCGAAGCTAATTTTAACTCGAAAATCAAACGTCTCTTCTAACCTAGAATATTTCCATTCTCTATGATTTTTTAAATTTGGCAGATGTGGAATTGATATAATACCTCATACAATACTTAAATTTTTAGTAATTGATTAAATACCGACATATCTAATAGTGTAAACAATACTGTAAATAATAGTACAGCAATTTTTAATAACGCCTCAGAGGCGCCACTCTTGTGCTAATGGTTTATAGGGTTTTAAATAATTGTGCTGTACCAAAAGAAAGCATAGAAATTTTCTTTTACATTGCAATCTTAAATGAAACTATTAGACGACGTTATTGAGGGTGAATTGTTAGTTCGCAATGAAAATTGCTGTAGCTATTGAAGGTACCATTAAAAAGTGTTCAGCCATGTACCGTAGATTTTTCAAAATTATGCAATAATCACCGGTCGGTGACGTGTTAATATTAGAATTTGATTGTTGGTTCCACGATAAAGTAGAATATGCATTATCCAAAGTGGTCAGTGGAACGTTGTGGATTGCGACGAATATGTTGCTAAAAGGTTCTCAAGAAACTAGTTAACAACTGCCACGCCAGCGTGCACCAAAGTTCCGAGAATTCAATGTTCGTAATTAAACCAAGTCAATTAAACAAGTCAAGATTTACAGTAGTCATTGCTATTTTAACACATTACCTATCGGTGATCATTCCATAATTGTTGAAAATCTATGGTTCATGGCCGAAGCTTTTTTAAAAGAATCCTTCAATAGCAACGGCAACTTCAATCATAAACCAATAACTCACCCTCAATAACAAAATCCAATAATTTCCTTCGGGATTGTTGTGTAAAGGAAGATTTTTAACCTTCCATTTGGTGCAGCACAATTATTGAAAAGCCTATTAACCAGTTAACTGCGTTCAACGTGTATACACGTCAATCCAGAACTCTATTGCGGTGCAATAACAATAACCTTTTCAAGAATGAATAGTTAATTTTTTATCAAATAAAAATGTAATCCTTCCTCGTTTTTCGTAAAAATTTTTATCAAATAAAAATGTAATCCTTCCTCGTTTTTCGTAAAATTTATAATAGGATCATTTCCTCTGCGTTCGACGCGTATACTTGTCATTGTTTGATTTTAATTCCGCACTCGGTCGGTGATTTTTAAAACTAAATTCCGCAGTTGAGAGGTGAACGATCTACCGGGCAGATAAAGTGTTAATTTTCTTCCTGGTATCTAATATTTATTTTTCAAAAAAATTGTGTCGATCGTATACAGTGACCGTATTGTCTCTGACGTGGATGTATCGTGTGCTCGCGATTCTTTTCCGCGTACGACTCCGGCGGTATCGGTTCCGCGTAAGACGGAGTAACCGTTTCCGTAAATAATTAAGTAGTTAGTGCGTTCGCTCGAGCCGACGGAGAAAAGTCCCGTGGTGCGAACAGTTAATCTAAATGGACTACCGTATCGCGAGGGATCGTTGGAACGATCGTGCGCCTCCCGGGTTCCCACGATGCCCGGTCTAATCAATTATCTTAGAACTGGGGGCTCGCGGGTTCCTCGCGCGGAAATTGCGTTCGAAAATTACAACCGGTTCGAGAGGCGGCAATTTATGTTTCCTGGCGAAGCTACTTTTCGTTCCATCTGTTGCCTCGGCTACGCAGGACGCGCACGATCGATGAAGAGAAGAGAAGAGAAGAGAGGAGAGAAGCGAGACGGTGCGCGTGTGTCTAGGCATGTTGGGGAACCGGCGAAAGTCTCTTACAGGTGTCAGCCGATGGGGAAGTCAGTCGCCGGTCTCGTTCTCGAAGTCAAACCGACCTGGTGCCCGTCTCTGTCGATCGTCGAAAACTTTCTAAGCGGACGTCGTTGCTGTTTGAAGCGTGTACGCGCGCATCGGATCGGTTAGGCGACTTCCCTTTGACGTTATCAACGCCTCGCGTGCACCTCCTGGAACAGAGAAGAGAACAGTCGTGGTGAACACACGTGGTAAAACACGCGTAGATTCCTGATCCGGTTAGACGCGCTCGACTGTAATCGATTTAACAAATGTTTTCGTGGATCAGAGCCGTTTCGCAGAGCCGAAACTGGCGCTGTGCTCGCGGGTCCTTCGATTCAATTTTCCATACCGTTCGACTCTGCTCAATCGGCCCCTCTATCGACCACCTTCTCCCCCTTTTCTTTTCCCCTGCACACAACAAGTTCGATTAGGTTGGGGCTCTCCATCCAGTCCGATTAGACGCGGCTCGAACCAACCAACCCGCTCGATACGGCAAACCGCGGTGCAGCTGGGCCATCGATTCATTAATATTATTACTTGGAAACAAATCAAAAACAAATCACCAAACCCTGCGATTTTAGTGAAACTTCATCGGTATCATCTGCTGTTATTAAATCCGATAGTTAAAACATATAATTCTGTAAACACAATAGAGTGTTCCTTTGATTTACAGAACACTGTGGGAGCTCTAAGCATATATGAAAGAGGAGGAAAAGATAAGGTGCGTTTCGTCCTAGACCCGCTAGAGGACTCATCGGTCAGGCTATCTAGCGGGCCCTGCTTTAGACGTTGTATAAAACTACAAATAGACGTTCATTCCGCAAACAAAGACAGTTGAGGATCGTGTATGTAGAAATCGGAGGCCAATCAGGTCCTAACGAGAAAAGATAGGGACAGACTTGACTATCTGTCGATCTTGTGGCAAGCGTGGAAAGTTAAGCGCCGCCACAACTGCAACACGGTTCGGATAAAAGAGCTGTAAGTCCACACGACTGACGAACGAAAGCTTCGGACTTATTTCAGCGACAAAACTTGTGACCGCAATTTACGCAGACCGGTTCGACAATTGAAACATACAATCAGTGGTCTATGAAAAATCTGTTAATCCGTTCTGAATCCCCGTAACTTACAGAACACCGC